>BMAO01002369.1:0-32479 GCA_019973975.1 Trichonephila clavata
AAAGTGTGATTTTTACTTTTTTTAAACCATAATTTATTTCTGTCGGAAAATGTTTTCCTCCATAAGTTCAGGCTTTCACATATTTGTCGAGGAGAGTCTGAAGAAACTGGCTTTTGAGTAGGCTGAGGGGTTCTGTTTCGCAAATGTTATATTTTCAGAAGCGTTGCATAAACACAGTTTAAGCTATAACATTCACCGTATGGGACTCGTTTCCCCAAATATTTACTTTATTCGTTTTTATTTAAGTTCTAACATTGGTCTCAGGTAGCTCAGACTGGAGATCACGCTACTCTGTTTGATTTCACTCTTAGATTGATCCCATTTTAAATATTACTCAACCACTTTCATTGCAGATTTTTAAAGCAGATAATTCAAGAAATGGATTTCATAGTTATTAAAAAATTGAGTTCGACATACATTTTTAATAATAATAATAATATGAATAAAAGTATTCTGTATTAAGATATATCGTCGAATCTTTATAGTACATTCTCTTTTCTATGGTTTAGGAATCTCTACAATTTAAAAGGTGCAAGGAGAGGTAAGTTTAGTTTTAGAGACTACTAACCCCGAAATTTGAAAATGAGCATCTAAACAGATGTTAATTTTTTTAAGTATTAGGAGAACCTTGAAAAAATCAATTGTCAAAACAGATTTAAATTTAACAGCAAAGTCTACATACAAAAAATACAGAGAGTATAAAGACGAAATTATAAATATTAAAAAAAAAAAGAAATATAAAAATTTATCTTAAATTTGTAGGTATCTTATTTTCGAAGAGGTAACTTACTGGAATTCATAAAAAATTGCTTTCCTCCATTGATTTAATTTCGTTTTAAAATAACACATTTTAAATCAATACAATGACAAATTGTTTCCATTAATGATTTAGATCTAAATGGATTTTTTTTCTTTACCAAAAATTGTTCGGTTAAATATAATTTTGATGCAAATTCAACTTAAGATCATAATGTAAATTATTAAAGAAAAACACTTGCAAAGTACATAACAGATTTGAAAATCCGCATTTTGTAATAAGTTCGAAGAATTAATTGCTACACACACACACACACACACGCACGCACACATGCACACAAGCACGCAATTCAGATGTCGACCTCACATTTGCAATAATTGGAAATTTTAAAAAGTGTTGACCATGTTAAGCTAGTTTTTGGTCAGGATATAGGCAGCCTGGCTGTGTCTACGAATATAAAAACATACTTGTGATTTATACACTACTGCACAAAAATTAAGGAGGAGATAATTTTTCGTATGTAACCCAAGCTAATGTGTTCCAACAGACACAAAATAATACCATTTATGTTCGATACAGATTTTATGATGATGCCTATGGCTGAACTCATCTTTGCTCAATCTCCAAATGGCTGCATCATTACGAAATATTTGGGCTTCCAAGAGAAAACTCGTGTTGTTAGCAAAATGAAAGGAACTTATCTACTTGCTTCGCTTATTAAAAGAAATAATACTGAGAATTATCAATAAATTTGCTAGTGTATTTTCATCTTTGGAAATTTAAAAAAAAATGTTTAATATAATTCAAGCTTAACATATCTTTGAAATTTTAATAACTGTACAATTATTATAACATAATTCCCGAAAGAAAACGTATTTGAAATTCATAGCTTATAGTTACAATATAATGGATATATATTAAAAACGTGGGAAAATTAAAAAAAAAATAATGAAGTTAAAAATGTGTTTATTATTTACACATAATCTAAAGGTAGTAACAAAATAATACAATCATGTTTATAAATCCATCCTATCATCTGATTATAATAGTGAATTATATAAATGTTACTTGCACACTAACTAAACAGTTTGATTTATCTTTCTGAATTATCTATGTGTTACACTTAAATTTAATTTTAAAACAGAAGATAAAACACATTTTTAACGAAATTTTACTCATATTTAACTACATTATATATATTGTTAAGTGAGTATAAAATTTAAAAATATAACTATAAAAAATAGTTTACTTGTTCATTGTTTAAACCATTACAATTGCATGTGTTACTCAAATTACATATTAAGGAATATATAATAAAGGAACAAATAAAGAAGTAAGCAATGGCATCAAAAATGTTTTGTTCATTTTAGAAATGTTCTGCTATTGATAAAGTTTCGGTACAAATATTTTGAGAATTTGAGATATTTTTGAGTTGTTGTTTTAAGTTATAGGGATTGATATTCCAATGACTGCTACTTTTATTTTAGAGATCATCATCTATTTGTTATTTTGATTCTTAAGGCCTTATTCCACGTATAAGTATTTGGAGTAATTTTTATTTTAAGCAACCTTTGAAGTGATTTTCGCCCAGTTGTTATAGCAACGGCTTTCAACAACTTTTTCCTAGTGAGCTGAAAGGATTGCTGAAAATTCCAGCAAATGAGGTTCTTCGGCTCTCTACGTCATAAACAAGATGGAGGTGAAGATGGCAGCCTCGGCTTCGACAAACGCATCAGAAATAGCGTAAAGTATTTTAAACAGAATGGGGAAACATTTCTCTGTTTACTACCGTCGACAAAAGCGCGAGCACAATGAAAGAAATAATATTGGATGTTCGTTTTCTAAATCAGAAAAATCGGCAAGTAATTTTTGAATGTGAAGATAGGGCGCGGCTGACGTCAGAGCTCCTCATTTTTATCACAGCTTCTTGAAAAGGTCAATCAAAAAAAGACTCAAGTTGTTCATAGATATGCGTGTGGGATAAAGCCTTTAGTAGCAGATATTCGAGACTCATTGCCTTCTTTCGTTGATATAATTGCATGCGTTTTCACTAACGAATTGATTAAATTCTTCATCTTATGGAAATTTGGTAAGAAAGCTATCATATTAAGAAGTGTTTTCCTACCAGAACTATGTTGCATCTCGATGATGAATCAAACTATTGAAGCAAAAAAATATTGGTTGTCTATTATTTAATGATATATAAGATATGCGAAGAGCTAGAAATCCAAGTACAGTTAACACTAATGGAAAAGAGCGATACTTAAAATGAAAAAAATCAAGAAGCTATTCAAAAAATTCCGACTATAAGATCAGAAGCAGTTTTAAAAATATGCATCGTTCTGTCTCTTTCAGCACAATTAGACCTGATCGAAGAAAGAAATATTCAAGTCAAAAAACAGCAAAAATGTTCTATTCCCATCACAGCTCACCCGGTAGTAAATTCTGTCATGGTTTATAAGATCTGTCAAGCGTTGGGGCTTTCAGAACAACTGAATAAAGACCGGAAAAATATGGTTCAACGAGGAATGGTGAAGTCATGCTGCCCCCCCCCCCAAAACAGTTTTCGTTGCATAAATCCCTAATGATATTTGAATGAGAATAGCTTTTAATATTCAAGTGTTTCGGTCATTAACAAAGAAAAATTAGCACAATGTAAATTATTTGAATAAAAAAAAATACTTCTTGAAAAATTTACGTCTACTGAAGACTTATTCATCAATCAAATACAAAAATTACAAAGGACTGCAAAGAAAAAAATATCAGAGATACTTTGGGAGAACATCTAATTTTTATAAATATCATAATTTATTTTAACAGTTATTGACAGTGAATGGGTAACTGTAAAAAATGGGATTGATTTATGATCTGAAGTTGTTGTTGGCGTGTCCTTCCCGAAGGGAAGAAAGGAAAGTTGCCAGAGCCTGAGACAGGTTGGACTTCTACACGATGGAGACACCACCTATTTCCACCTCCACAATTTAAGGTATGTGACTACCCTAAAATCGTGTGTTTGGTGAATTTTTTCGAAAATTTTTATGTTTTTATATTATAGCCCATATATTTAAGATTCCAAAAATACTTTATTTTAGTTCTACGATATTTAGAAGCAAAGTTATAGCTTAATTAGTAAACCGGAAATGGAATTTTTAAAACCGGAAATGGGTATTTAAAGAGACATAAAATGTAAACAAATAGTTTGAACTCCTTTTTCGTGACTTTTAAGCAAGATAAACATTCATTACTTATTGTAAATACAGATCAAGGTATCCATTACTTATTTAATAATATTTTTTTTTCATCTGGCAACTGTTTTTTTTAATTCAAGCTTGTTTTATTGAATGACAATACTATTATCGTCTATACTTTGTTTACATTGTTCATTCGAAAGCGTTCTTCTTTATTACTAATTATTTTTGATATTTTTACAATATATTCATTTATTTTATTTAATTTTAACGTTTTATTTCATTGTGAATAATTTCAAAATGCCGAAAACTAGATCAAAAGTGTCTAGAAAGAGAAGGTTTTATGCAAACAGATTTACCAAGTCAGCACCAAACAGTAACAAGGCGTCGTCTGAAAGTGAAGCAAAATTGAGCACTAATGACAGTTTTGATGTGCCTGAACCTATATTTCATGGTTCTACAGGTAATCGAATTATTGATTTCCAAGCTTTATTGGGAATTATTTCAATCCTGTGTTATCCGGAATGCTATGCAACTGGATTGAAACTAACAGAAGATTCCAGGGAAGGACTTTGCTCTAACTTGTGTGTGTCTTGCAGTTGTGGATTCATGACTGGCTTTACTTCTACCCGTAAAGAAAATAAAAAATTCACTCTCAATACTTTATTGGTATTTGGATTGAGATTGATTGGCAGGGGATTCACAGCTGGTAAGAAGTTGCTATGTACTTTAAATTTGCCCTGCATTTCTAAAAACACCTTCAGAGCTCATGAACTCAAACTGCTGGAAGCAGTACAGTTTTGTTCTGAAGAAAATATGAAAGCTGCATCAATAGAAGTGCGAAATTTAAAAAAAAGTACAAATTGTGGTGTTTCAGTAGATGGCACATGGCAGCGGAGAGGCCATATGTCGCTTAATGGTTGTGTCTCAGCTATTTCCATTGATACTGGGAACATTTTAGATTTGGAAGTAATGACTCAGTATTGCAAAATGTGTGAAATGAAAGTGAAATCTGCGCATGAATGCTCAAACTATAAAGGATCCTCAGGAAATATGGAAGCTGTTGGAGCTTTCAGAATTTTTGAAAGATCATTGATAAAACGAGACTTGCAGTACACCGAGTACTATGGTGATGGGGATTCCAAGGGCTTTTTACAAGTAAAGAATATATATGGGGAAAACAGTGTCTCAAAACTCGAATGTATAGGTCATATACAAAAAAGAGTAGGCTCACGTCTAAGGAAACTAAAAAAGAACACCAAAGGACTTGGTGGAAAGGGCAAACTAACTGATAAATTTATCGATAAACTGCAGAACTATTACGGGATTGCCATCCGTAGCAATGTTGGATGTCTCGAAAAAATGCAATCTGCTGTAATAGCTGTTTTCTTTCACTGCTGCTCTAGCAATCAAAATCCCATGCATGGGCAATGTCCTACAGGGAAAGACAGCTGGTGCAAGTATAAACGAGCATTATGCGATGAAAAAGTACACATAGACAAAACAACAGGCCTTTCAAATTCAGTTATTAAAATGATAAAGCCCACTTACTTAGCACTCTGTGATAAAGATTTGTTAAAAAAATGCCTCCATGGCATGACCCAAAATAATAATGAAAGTTTTAATAATGTATTATGGTCTATTTTACCAAAAGAAATTTTTGTTCACAAGAAAACTTTGTTTTTGGGTTCACACATTGCTGTCCTATTATATAATTCAGGTTATTTAGGACTGTTGCATGTATTTAATTATTTAGGTATGGTAATTGATCCAATGATACTTAAAAACTACATGGGAATTGACACAGAACGTATTCAAAAATCAAAACGCCAGTCATTACCCTCAACAAAACTCTCCAGAAAACAGCAAAAAGCCAAAAAAAAGTCAAAATTAGCTAAAAATGAAGCTAAAGAAGGCTTAACCTATAAATATGGAGAGTTTTGAAAATGTTTTGTAAGTAGAAAAGTATTTATTTTGTGTTAAAAATTTTTTTAATGTGTTTTACGAGAAACTTTTTCAATATTTTTCTTCACGATAAAGTTCACTATACAAAATATTTTTAAGATAAAAAATTGAAATTTTCAGCACATGTTTTGTGTAGTTCTATCTGTGTTATGAATCAAAATCTAATGTCTGTATATATATATATATATATAAATATTTAATTGCTTTTTTATGAAAAAAAGCATTAATTTTTTTTAAAAATGAGTTTTTGCATACAATTTGGCGTATTTAAAAAACTTTTTCAAGTATTACAAATCTTTTGATACCTAACACAGATAAAGATGTTATTTATGTGCTGTATAAATATTATATGAATACACTTATTAGAATTTTGTGTAAAAAATTTGTCGTAACTGCAATTTTTCACCAAAATTTCGCTAAAAACGACAATTGTTATAGTGTATAAAATTCACAGGAAAACAGCAAAAGATTAAAAAAAATTCCAAATAAGTTTTACATGAAATTTAAAAGAGCTTGAGCTATAAATATGGTGAGTTTAAAAAATGTACAATCAGTAGAAATTTTTTCACATAGCATTAAAATCTTTAAATGCATTTTCTGAGAAACTATGTTTTTCAATTTTTTTCTTCACGGTACGGTTGTGACTACAAGATTTATTTTTAAGATATTGAATTGAAATTTTCAGAGAATCTTTAATTTAGTTTTATCTGTAGTCTAAACTATAATCTAATACTTGTGTATATATTTATTTATTTTATTGCACTTTTTGTGAGAAAATAACATTAGTTTTTTTGTAAAAAAATGAGTTTTTGCATAAAAATTGACGTATTTTGGAAACTTTACAGAAGTATTATAAATTTCATAGTTATAATCACAGAAAATGATGTTATTTATGTACTGTATAAATATTATTAGAATATATGTATCAGAATTTTGAACACAATCCTTACCGTAATTGCAATTTTTCACTAAACTTTCACTCAAAATTCCCTATATTTCCAAAAATATTTATAACTTTGTAAAAACTGTGTTTGAGTTCTTACTTTTATGTCCCATTACAAATAAAAATATGTTTACATAAGTGAAATTTTACATATTTCAAAAAAAGTGCTCCGAAGGTAGTCACATACCTTAAGCATGAGCTGGAGGGGAGGGAAATATTCTCCAGCACCCAGAACCCACCCAGGCCCCAAGCACCCAGGCCAGATTGATTTTGATCTGAAGTTTGTGACGGGTGCTTACGCGTTTCACTAACCTTCTCTTAAATTCTATATTTTATTTATTTCAACCAATCTCCACCGGGAGCCAAAAGTGTGACTTATGCAAATGAGATATTTTATATAAGTTCGGGTTTAGCGAGTTCGAAAAAGAATATATGAGAGGGGAAATGAAATGAAGAGAAAAAAGAATTGAGACAGTAGTTTTTCTAGTGGAATTATAGTCGTCGGGAAAAGTCTATTGAAAAGTATACATAAAATCGGTTCGGGATGGAACTGAGAGAAAGCTGAGATTGAAGCCGCTCATTAAAGCAATCTAGATATAGAAGAAGTAATTAGAAGAACCTGCCTTAAGAAAAGGTATCAGGTCAGTTTGTTTTCTCAAATTAAATATAAATGTGTAGCTTAATTGTACGCGTCGTCCTCCGTGGATTCAGTTAGGATTCCGTCGTTCATAATCGAATTCTTCTCATACTCCACTGTGTTTTATTGTTCTTAAAACTTAAATAGTATTTATGTAATCTCTCAATTAAGAAAAGTCAATAAATAAGATTGATTTATTAAATAAGTAGTAATTAATCATGAATTCAACACATTCAGATTTAGATAATACAAGAAGGGGAGTTAATAATCTTAGAGGTAGTGATAGACTACGACAAGTTCACTAGGGATATAAGCAATATCAAAGTTTTATGAAGTTTTTGTATTTCTGGACGCTCTGGGTTTTAAACGAGTTTACTTATAGTTTTACAAGTTTACTTTCAAATCTTATGTATGTGAGATGGTACCATTCTTGTCATACACAAAATACCATAACTATTTGGCAAACTTCGCTGCTTTTTCAACAAGAGACTTAAAAATAAATTGGTAGATTGTGGACTACGAAAATGTTCTTCTAGTAAATGTGCGAATCAGAATTGTAGTTTTATACACATAAGTTAAAAGCATTCTGTGATGGACTCTGATGGTAGATTATGTATATTTAATATGATGTGACCATCAAATCAATTTTGGGTACTTATATATTATCGCAACAATCTCAACGTTCAAGATAATTGATCAATTTGGCAACCCCGATTTCGCATGTGTCGTATGCGCTGAATTAGCAACCATGTGCTTCGGTTAGTATAATGTCGCCAATACGGTTGCGATATTACGTAAGTACCCTATTTTTTTAAAGATAAGGTGACTTATTAAAAAAAGGTTGCTGAAAATAGCTTTGAATTAATAATTTTGTTAAAAGTCTGATTAAATACGAAGCTATGAGCATTTTAGGCTTTTGAAAAATGTAAGCCTAAATGAATGCGTTTGTAATTTTTTTTGCACTTGAAATCTTAGTTCAATCTGGCACTTGAAGTTTAATGTAAAATCTGCAGTTCTTATTAGCTACAGGATGCTCAAGTTGAAACATTGATTGACGAAATTATCCATTCAATCAAGAAGGGAAAATGTACATTGAACTCAACCAACTTTTCTACAAATACGTGTATCATGGTTGAATGGTTTTACAGCAGATTCTCCGAATATATAACGTACGGATCATAGATGCAAAAGAAAAGTTTATTTGTTTAAGGCCGAAGGCCATCAAGTAAGAAAAAAAAAATAGATGCGCAAACAGAACACAAATCGAAAGAAGAGACTAGTCCTCATATTATGGCTCCTGATAAAAACTTCCATTTAAATAGAACGGTCCAATGCGATTGTGGAAAAATGTATTAATGTATGGAAGCAGTGAGTAACAAGAACTGAAGTGCTTGGTGCTGGAGATGATGTTGATTAAAAGATAGTCTTCATTAGAAGAAAGAAAAATCTTCTAGAATGGAAGAATAAAAACAGATATTAATTAGTTATACCCATTTTTAAAAAAAAAATATTTACACAATTGGTGAAGAATACCTGCCACAAATAGTTGCCTTTTTCATGAAGATATTACAATTAGAAGATAGCTTCAGGGTCATAGTAAAGATTTAGTTATCTACAACCGGTCTACTTAGTAATATGGAACTAGTTTATTAAGAATACTAGGAAATTAAATACGAGGATTCATTAAGTTTAGCATTGGATTCTTCACATCGTTTCAAAATTTCAATGTGTTTTTAATCCTCCGCTAGGCACGCTTAAAAAAATTCCTCCATAGGTCCGTGGCATCTCTCGGATGCATCACCTCATACTTACGTTTAAAGATAATTTAATAATTCTATTGGTGAAATTTCACGTTAAAATATATTTGACAATAACATTTAAAGCAGAACCACAGAGATAGAGATATTTAAAAGAATAAAACATCAAAAAGATAATTGTTAGTTATCACTGCGTCACCACTGTTAACATTTTAAGATGCCTTATTACAGCAGCGTTTCTCAAACTGTGGGGCTCCCCCCCCCCTTGGAGGGCGTGACAACTCTACGAGGGGGAGGGCGAGCATATTGAAAGGTCAAAAACAAAAGATTAGTTGAAAACTTTTTAATTTAGTGAAAGTAAACAAATAAAATACTTTCTGACATAATAAAAAAATAAGATGTACGTTTATAGTGATATGTTACACTTATAAATGGTTTATAATTAATCCCTTAACTGAGGATTAAAAGTTACGCGATTCGCTTCCCCTAATGCTAACCGTTTTCCATGTAGGTACGCGTATGTGATGTATTTGGGGGGGGGGATAAAGAATAAAAAAGTCTGAAATAAGTAAATCCTTCACAAACATTGTCAAGGTCCTTTTATTGCATATTAAGGTCTTCAGTATAATTTTATAAATATCAGTGCAGAGAAAAGATCGTATTTCGGAAAGACGTAGATATACGACAGTAGAAATTAATTCTTTGACTGAGCTGTTTATAAACGCCGGTGGCACTTAAGAGGTTAAGGTCGTATCGTACTTTTAGCATCAAAGTATAGTATCATTAAATTAAATATATTGTTATTGTATGAGAGAGGCGCGATGAAAATTATGATTGAATATTAAGTCGCGAATATTGAAACTTTGAGAAGCACTGTATTACAGTCTTCACGAAACACCTTACAATGTTCAAGGCGCATGGATTTTTCGTATAATACAATACAAAATTTTAATAATATTTTCTTGATGTCCTAACAAGAAGGAACGGTACCTCCTTTTCCAAGTTCCTGGTGATATTTTTCTTGGTGTTTCGTTTTGAATAGAGCGTTGTATATCAGAAATTTCTTCAATCCTGATTCAAAATGAATAAGGCATGTGAATGTTGCACTCAGACCGTTTTCTGAGGTGCTCTTTTAAAAGTTCGTGATCTAATTTTTCTAAATATGTGCTCGAAGATCTGAAAGATTTTGATTCTCATATAGATGTTTTGGGAGTTTATTTCAGCTATATTGAAAATTGAATAAAATGCAGTCACTGACTGTAGTATCCCTAAGATTTATCTCAACACCCAGAAGAAGAAAAATATCATATAGAAGTTACAGAAAACTTGTTTCGAATTACTTTCGTGTAAAACTTAAAAATACACTATATTACAAGAAAAAAAAATCAAAATTAGTGAAATAGTACAAAGTCATCAAAACCGACGTTATTAGGCACGCTGCATCTACCAGATTCAATTGCTCCTGCCACCCGAAATATGTGAAAAAATCGCCCTCTTTCTTGACATTCAATTATAGAGTAAGTGACGAAATGCAGATAGAAGGAGAGCCGTGTTCCAATCCGCTGTGTGGACGCAGCACCGAAACTATTTTTACTATGCACCTGAGAGATTCGCATGCCTGACGGAGGGTTAATATACAAGAAACTGGGTGACTACCCTAAATTCACCGGTTTGGTGAAAATTTTCAAAATTTCTTTTGTATTTTTATTTTATAGCCCATACATTTCAGATTCTAAAAACACTCTATTTTTATTTCTATGATGTTAAGAAGAAAAGTTATAGCATAATTTGTAAACCGGAAAGAGAGTTTGCAAAACCGGAAGTAGATCCCTACACAAAATATTTTTAAGATATTGAATTGAAATTTTCAGAACATATGTTTTATTTAGTTATATCTGTGTTATGGATCAAAATCTAATCCCTGTGTATATATTTATGTACTTAATTGCTTTTTTATGAAAAGAAAGCATTATTTTTTTAAAAAACCGTGTTTTTGAATAAAATTTGGCATACTTAAGAAACTTTCAACACCATATAAAGGTGTTTTTCGAGTACTGTATAAATATTATTTGTTGTTGGTGCTTATGCCACCTGATCAACAGTAACATCAGATCAAGGTCCACGAAATTCATCGCGGCTAAGGGCTAGAATTTTACGCCTGTCGTTAGCCTAAGCTTTGAGCCCCCCAAGAGGGTCACAGTGCGATTTTGCTCACGCAACACGATAGATGGCGACACCATTCGGACCCACAGATTTAGCGAGCACATTCTCCGATTTGTGCTCGGCGGGCATTTGGTGGCATTGGGCATCGAACCCAGGCTTTCCGGTCTGGGGTCCAATGCTCTAACTACTAGGCTACCCACGGCCCATAAATATTATTTGAATACATTTATTAGAAATTTATGTAACTGCTGATTTTCATCAGAATGTCTCTGAAAACGACTATTGATATAGTCTATAAAACTCTCACAAAAACAGCAAAGGGTTAAATAAAAGTCCGAATTAGTTAAATATAAAGCTAAAGAGATCTTGATCTATAAATATGGTGAGTTTAAAGAATGTAAAATCAGTAGAAATTTTTTTATACTGTATTAAAATCTTTATAAATGCATTTTCTAAGAAACTATGTTTTTCAACTTTTTGCTTCATGGTAAAGTTAAGTACAGAATTTCTTTTTAAGATATTGAAGTGAAATTTTCAGAAAATATTTTATTTAGTTTTATCTCCAGTATAGACTATGATCTAATCTGTCTGTATATATTTATGTATTTTATACCACTTTTTGTGAGAAAATAAAATTAGTTTTTGTAAAAAATTGAGTTCTTGCATAAAATATGGCATATTTCAAAAAGTTTCAAAAGTATAACAAATATTATAGTTCTAAGCACAGCTAATGATATTATTTACGCGCTGTTTAAATATTATTTGAGTATATTAATTAGAATTTTCAACACAAACCTTATCATAACTGCAATTTTTCTGTAAAATTTCACTCAAAATTCTCAATATATCCAAGATTATTTTTAATTTTATGGAAACTGTACTTGAATTCCTAGTTTTATGCCCCATTTGCAAATAAAAAAGTGTTTATTTAGTTGAAAATTTATATATTTAAAGAAAAGTGCTCCGAAGGTAGTCACATACCTTAAAGAGTAATTTGCTAAGTAAAAAAATGAGTAAGTTTGCCGTTTCAATATACTTCATAATTTTTTTAAAATTCTGTAAGTATTCATACTGATATCATTAATAAAAGGTGTAAAAACCTTTTTCCTCTAAATTTATGCATGACGTTACAGAATTTCCTTGAAATTTCGAAAATTTTAAGCAAAAGAAATTATGTTAAGGGGAACGTTGTTTCATTTTTAATTCTAAAATTATTTAAACAAATAAATCAAAATGCTTTAAAAAAAGTACTAAAAGTTATATCATATTTTAAGGAAGAAACCAGTATTTTAAGTTTTACTAGAAAAAAAAATGTATGATCTATATTGTTTCACAAATTCAGGAAAACAAAGATGTGAGAAAAAGAACAATAAAAAAGAACCAGAAAAAATCTACATTAAAAAAATAAATGAAATATTTTTAGAGATTTTCTAAAATTTGTTTCTCACCTATTGAAGGGCTATTGAATGCTATGATTTCGTTTCGATTCTTTAGAATATTCTCAGAGGCGGGTGGGGATCTAAAAGAAAGGAAACAAGCTTTTAGTGAAGCATTTCACCATTGATAATGAAAGTCCATTTACTTTTTATGGTTTTAACTTTTAACGTGTCTGGAAAAATAGAAAGAAAGAGCATTGACAGGTGATAACACAAAATATTAAAAAAAATATTATTAAATATATACATTACTTCAAAATTTCGATATTTTCAAAAAATCATTAAAAAAAAAGAAGAATTTCCTTATTTTTGTATGGAAATAGATTTTTAAACAGTTCATAAAATTTGAGTCAATGTATCCGGTTGGAACAGGATGTGATTTTTGTGTGTTTTTTATTTAATGGAGAATACGTGGATTTAAATTCCGAAACATTCTTATATTGTTCAAACTGGTTGAAAATTTCGATGATATGTAACAAGAAATGCCCAAAAGCAATATATTTTCCAAAAATTTAAACAAAATTTTCTATTAAGGTAAACAGAAGAGAAGAAAGAATTTTTTTGGAAGCTAGTAACAAAATCGAATTAAAAATTGCTTTGTCTTCAATATCATTCATTGCATTTAAATAAAATAAATAAAAACAAAAAAATATTTTATGTTATAACTACTTGCACGAAAATATTTTTTCATATATTTTCAAAAATAAATCGACAAAAAATTTTCAACTTTTCAAAATAAAATCATTTATTTATTTTAGATGATATCCAAATTTTTTTTCATTCCTCAACTCTTATAAATTTCAAAAGAAGTTTTCAAAAGTTGCTCAAATAAATGTAGCAAACAAAAAATACATTTTCTTAAAAAAAATATTAAAATTTCTTTAATTACAATTTTTACTACCCATTTCAAAATAGTGCAAATGGAAATCTTTCTAGAGATTCTTCAAGCAGTAAACACCAAAAAAGGGACACAAAAGTGAACGGATTGAATATTGCACAACATAAATATTATACTTTTTAAAACTAACTACACATTTTGTACTGTTATAGCTTGCAGAAAAACCATAAAGATAATAAGTCCAGAAAACACACAGAATGAAAATGATTTATGCATCAGATTTCAGTGAAGGGAAGAGGAAGTATAAATCTCTAGAAAACAAAGAGTCCTATTTAAATATATTATTTTTTTTTATCCAAGCGTTATCTGACCAGTCTCAATTATGTTCTTTTACTCCTATCACTATTTTTTACTATACGGTTACTGTGATGTAGATTTTTATATTCCATATCGATTTAAGACAAGAAACTAAGCCAAAATTTCGAATCACTGCTTTCTGGAATTGCATTTATGTAAATTACAACTAGTAATTTTTGTTTCATAGAAGTATTTGACGGAAGCGATAGGCATTTCTAAGGATGTCTAGTTTCAAAAATAAATAAATACAAATGATTTCCTTCAATACTTTAGAAAATATGTTCCAAAAGAAATCGGAACAATATAACACAATAATATAAGGAAAAAAAATGGAAAGTAGGTTTTAATTCAAAGCTTCCATCTTTTTTAAAATTCCTTTTACGTAAATATTGACATAAAGTATTTATTCTTATCGCAACTAAAAATACTTGTTTGTCATTTATTAATTTTTCCAAATATCAACATTTATTTGTTTCTACGTAAAAAAACGTAATTTTTGAAATATTATACCAACAGACTTCAAATTTAGTGTATAAGCATGTTTCTTTTGTTCAGTAGAGACCGGCTAAAAATACTTTTTTTGCGGAAATCGTCACTGAGGGGGTTACGAGGTTGTAGAGCATTAATATTCTTTCGCATTATAAATTCCAGTCCAGTCCTTTTTATATCAAGACACGAGGGTTATGAGAATGTTTTTCTGTGAAATTGAAAACTTAATGCCCGGACAGATGACAATAGCGTAAAAAACAATAAATGGTCATACAATATCATAAAATACCCAGCGAAGCGAGCAGGAAACTTTTATTATGCCTACTTTAAAACCCGGCGCATAACGTGCGCTGCCGTATAAAGTGCATTTATACTTTCAAGCTGTAATTTTTAACGTTTATTCGCCGTGTAATGTGCACCCCTTTTTTACGAAGAAACCTGAAATGGGCATTCGCAATTCTCTTATGTTTTGAAGTCATTTATTCGAGGTATTATTTCAAGCTTCTGAAATAATAGTATACATCAAAAACAACAATCCTTTTAGCTAATTAGTTATGTCATTTCTTTTAAATAAAAAGTTCGAGCTTATTTTTTGTGTGAAAAATGAGCCTTGTACGCCGGATTTTACAATAAGTAATATAGAAATTAATTTTTAGAGAGAAAGAACAAAATAAGAATTTATGTCTTTAGTTATCATTTATAAAAAACAAAAGCTCTCACAAGTTGAATTAAAAATGTGTTTGAACATTGTTTTTTTATTACAATGCCATTTTATTGCACACATTGCTGTTTTATGTATCTACATATTTGCATTTGCTTTCCTTCTTTAATTATCTCTATGATTAAAATTTAAAATATGGGGAACTCCACGAAAGCTAAAAATATTTAGAAATACTTACTGATAAAGCAAACAGTTTTTTCTAGCAACTTTGACTACAAACTTTTTGTTTTATTTATAAAGTTTCCCTTTATATACCTAATATTATATTTAATAAGCACATTTAAGAAACTGCTTGTAAAAATATTTAGCATCTTCAATTTGTACATAAGACTCTTAAAAACTCAAAAATAAAATCATACTTTTTTTTCATTATGTATATATAAATACATTTCTAGAATTTATTTTTCAAATTTGAATTTAAAAACTCCGATTTTCTTTGCTTATTTTAGCTTTCACATATTCCTGTTGAAACAAGTATAAATTATTTAAAAATTCCTGCCAATAAATGAGCAACGCTTTCTCTCCCATTCTTTTCTGAATGTGTCGTGAGAGATAAATTTTAAAAAGAAAAAGACAGAACTCAATGAAGATGGAACTACTTACTGTATTCAAAATAATTCTTTCTTCGAATGTGAGATGAAATGAGAAAAATATTTCTCTCTCTTCTTTGGAATTGTAGTATAATACACTGAATATAATTAGGAATACGTTCTTTGTGATGGTAACTGGTTTTTTTTTCAAAAAGACGTTTTAAAGAATGGACTGATTAGAATTCAAGGCACAGCACCACCTTCAATTTAGAGGTATTGTAAATATTTAGCTCTTTGGGACAATATAACATTGCTAATTAACATTCGAACAAGTTTTCGAGTACCCGAATGAGGGGTGTTTTTTCTCCTTCACCTTACTTAGTATTACTTAATATTCCAACTTTAAAACAATAGAATTTGACGAAAGAATAGAATTCACAAAGAACCATCCGATTATTTGACTAATTTGGGGTAATTCAATTGGATAAATAGAAATGCGAAATTTGAAAGTAATTACAAGAGGTAAGGTTCGTCGAGATCAGAATTGCTCCCATGGAATGCAAGTTAACTTTTAATTATTTTTAGTGTATGGATTTGTTAGAGTTTTAAAACAAATAAGCACTTTAAATGACTTACACTGGCGTGTATTCTCGATTAAATTAACATTTGAAAGAACAATCCATTTTTTTTGGTAAGCTTAAGATATTAATGCCCTTAAAATGTTCATTTATTTGACATTTACTGTTAGTTAACGTTCTTTTAAGAAAATAAAGTTTGATAAGGTATTAGTTTAAAAATGTGGGAACTTAAGAATTTAAAAAATATTTTTAAATCATGGATTTTTTCTGCAACATTTAACCCTTAATTTGAAATATTAAATGTAAAACCATATATGTTCTTATCAAATTTATTTTGTTTAACTCTTTTACAAGTACAGCATTTAAACTGGTTTATAAGAAACATTGCGCTTCAATAAAAAGTTGTCAGAATCAAAGGAGGTTTTACATGTTAGTATAATAGTAAGAGTAAGTGATTACAAAATTGAAACAAAATTATATTTTACTAAAGGAGAAATCACATAAATCAATGAAGGCTGTATTAGACCACTGAGTCACCACTAACGTGTATTAGGGCATTAGGCATAAAGATCCAGTATGGTGTACTGTTTTAACTCATTTTCACTGACATTGTAATCACATCCAAAATTTCTATTAAAGCATGCAGGATACATAGCTTGCCGTTGCAAGAGATTTCAGACTTGCTGGATTGAAGACAACTCTGCAGATCTGGAAGGACGGGAAAGAGAAGGACATTCCTTACTGCGTTTGGCGCAGTATTTGTTCACTTGAAAATTGCTTGTTGTGAGAGGTAAAATATATGACTGAAGCAGAAAAAAATGATTTTAAAATAAGAGAGTGGAAGCAAATCAAAATAAAGTGTTAGTTTTAGAAGAACAAATTCGTCATTTGAAGAAAACTACGTAATTCCGGTTGGGGGGGGCATTTGTCGATATATAGCATTTATATCAGTATTCGAATATAAATATTAACCCCTTAGCTGCTACTGGAGAATATATCCATCTGGTTCGACCGGTGTGTTGAGTGAGTGCCCTGGACATATATATACGTCTCTCCGAAATGCTACTCTTTTCTTTGCACTGCTCTCTGTAAAACTATTCCGAAGGGTTTGGAATGAAACAAAATGATTTTTGCATTGTTTGCGAAAGATTTCATGATGCAGGAAATCCACAATGGCCATGTCGTATGATTATACAGCATGGGAAAAATTTCTTGAGTGCCTGTTTGGCTTGGGGGTTCTCGGCAAAATTAAAATCCTAAGTACGGTTTCGAATCACAAGAGATTAGGTGCCTTCCTCTGGGAAGGAAACCGGGCGTCAAAATTACTTGTGGTAATTTGTATCGCCTACATAGTGCTGCATTAAAAAGTAATACCAGCTTCTGGGGAATGTACTTGGTCTGCAAAGGTTAAGTATCAATGCGCAGCCCCTTTAGAGAAGAAGATTTACGCTTATGGTTATAAACGATGCTTAAAAATCATCCGAATTCCTTAACATGAAATATCGACCAAAACATAAGCTAAACATAAGGAATTAGTTAATTTTAATTTTATAACATCATAATTTAGTTACTTTTGAGAAAGTAAGGATTATATGCTTTTTTATGATGAAAATAGGAAAAACGTCATTGCCCAAAATTATGTCAAAAAAGGTCTTTTAAAAATAACCCTAATTAGTCATCAATAAATTTATTTCAATTAACAAAAAGAAATGATGAAGCAAAGGTGTACGTCTTTCTATTATCATATGTTAAATACACGACTGAAGGATAAAAACAATAATAAATTCATTTCTATAATTTGGTGGAAGAATAAAGAAAACAAATCAAAATGTACTAAGTTGTACAATTATAATTGGAATTTTTCATGCATGTAAGCAGATACCAATGCTTATTAGATTTCTTAAAAATCATTCAAATAGAATTTATTTTAAACAAGAACTGTATGATATACATTTAAGAAACAACAATCTTTCATTTTTGCACAATAACATGTTTGTTCACAAACAATCAATAGTAGAATTTTTTTAAAGAATATTTTTTCTATTTATAATGGAAGATTATAAACAGATATAGTAATTATAAAGAAAAAAGATAACATAATACAGCAACAACAAATAAAAGCTGAAACAGAGTTTACCAATCTAACATATCTCATTATAACGCCCGGAGAGAAACGTCTTGTGCAGATCAGGACAGCGTAGAAGAAATACGGAGTCCATGACCACTCCAGAGCTGTAATGAGTGCATATCGGGGAAAGAAAAAACTTAAGTCTATGCAGATGGTTTCACAGGCAGTCATGTCCGGTGTCTAAGCAGAATTTAGCGACCACTCTACGTCTTGGGGCAATGCGCAAAAATTCAGATTAGCATTCCTCTAAGAATTGTGGAAAACACGGTTACAGAGGTCCTTTTGACCGCGGTCTTTAATTAATCTTATAATAAGATTTTTAATGGAATAGAAGGATATAGGACGAGGAACTTTCTGCATGAAAAGAACACTCTTTTTAGCCAGGAAGTCAGCTTTCTCGTTACTTGGAGTTCCACAGTGGGCAGAACCCACTAAAGGACTATAGTTTTCCCAAGTAATGCCAGAGAGAGAGAGAGGACGACAATCCCATACGTCCTGTGTTATGGGATGGTTATCAAAAACGTTAGTCAATAGAGAAGCTCTGAAATTGCTAAGGATAACAGCTCTTGTAAATTCTTTCAATTTTCAAAAACATATAAATAAAAAAAAATTTGAGTTTAAATTGAAAATCAATATTTTTTAAAAGGTTTTAATACATTCAAATCTCATCAATTTATGTATTTGGAGATTTTTTGCTTGTTACACTTTGTACTCTGCTTACAGGTCAAAAGTAACAATAAATACACTAGAATGAGCTTTGCTTCCCGAAGTTATTTTCACATTTTTAGATCAAGACTTGGTAAACGAAAGAGAGAGACGAAAAAGAAAAAAAAGCTGATAGAAAAGAATACACGAAATGTCACTACCCATTTTTATCGCCAACCCTCTCGGCGTATTTGGAGAAAACACTGGATACTATAACTAGCTTGTATCTTGACTTTCGTAAAGAAAAGAAACTCAAGGAACAATGCCCTGTTGTTAAGACTAGTAGAAGAATATATAACGTTCGAATAAGAGAAAATACCGATGTATATTTTGTCGGTATGACGAGTTAGTTCTTTTCAGCTGAAATCATTTTCTTACTACCAGACTATACTAACTCAATATCTTAACTTTTATTATATAACTTAACAATAACTCTTTTGAATGTAATATGATATTTTTCTTATATAATATTAATGCTGCAGGAAAAAAATAACATTGATTTAAAGACATTTTTCAGTTTATACGTTACAAAGTTATATGATAATAAAATATTTGCTAAATTAATCTGTGATGCATTTACGATAAAATATTTTGCATATCATAAAAATTCTTAATAGATTCTTTGTAACAGATTTACATCAATTGTTAAAAAATTAAATACGAAAGACAATCAATTTAACTCCAAAGTAAAAATCAGAAACATTTATCCTATGTAAAACTTAAATAGAACCAGTGAATGGAACCAAAATGTAGTTATATTTACTTTTATTGAGATTGATATATGTTCTTAGTGATGTGATTACACATCGTAAGCAATGAAATTCAAATATGTATCCTAATATCATTGGTATTTTTCTTTAATTTATAATTAAGGATCTGAGGAGAGATTGAGAGTTAAATTAATGTCACACTTCAAAGCTGTAAACGAGATATTAGCGATGGACCTCGTAATTTTGAGCCATGGTCAAGCCCTGAGGACGACACCTGAGCTGGCACCCCCTCTCCTAACTTCCACGCCTCACTAGCTGAAGGGCATTTAAGCCTCGACAGATTTAACATGCATTGCCTCCACCTATGCGGCCATTTTTAATTAGCACTAGGACACGAACTCAAGACACTTAAGTCCGTGACCTTGACCACTTGGTTAATTCGGTCAATGATCTGTAGATGATTCTCTAAAGAGCCTTAAAATCTTTGAACTGTTCTTCTTAAAATAGGATGTAGGCTTAACGAAGAATGTGAAGATTGTTTAGTTTTAGATGGGAGAAAAAAATGTGCCACTTAATATTGTGATTCTGTTTTATGTATATGCATATTTATATTAATTGTAATTATTTAATAAAAAGTAACTAAAAATTTTTCTTTGTTGATCTACAAAGAATTGACTTAATTTTTTTAATTATATTACTTGTTATTGATGTTCGAGTTTTCCCCTTAAATTTGTATTTAATCTTGCATCGATATGACTGATTAATAATCACAAAGGAATACTTAACTTTACAAACTCCGTTTTTAATAAAAATGAATTTGAAATTTACATAACAAGTATGTTTAGAAAACTAATAAAATGATGCTAAATTTACAATTTCTACTGAATCTCCGAATAAGACATAAATGTTTAATAAATGAACAGGACAACGCATATCTAACAATAAAAATTTAAAAAAATTATATAAGGTACTTTCAGAAAGATGCTTTATGTTCGATAAATAACAACTTCTCCTGTAGGTCACACAACACGGATAATTTACACTTACTTGTCTATAGAAAGTTTGGCAGTTTTATCTTCTATATAAATATCTTATTTTTGTATAGTAGAAGCACTAGAGTATCGATTGCAGATTAGATAAAGGTTCAAATAACCACTTCCAAGAACTTTTTAAATGTAAAGGAATCAACAAGGCTAACAACATTTTTAAACTCTTGGAGTTTGATAAGTTCTCGTTTATTATATGTTAGAAACTTTCTATGTGAAAAGTTAAACAAGTTGTTAAGTAACGAAAGCCATTTTATAGATTGAAATCCAATATTATAATTTTTTTCTCAAGTTATTAGAGATATGTTAATATTTTGTAGTTTTAACTTTAGCCTTTTCAAGATAGCGAATCACCAAAATGTTTGAAAAAAATGAATAATATTCTGAAGACACTTTGGTTAGAGCTATAGCAAATAATATATAATATTACTAAAAAGTACATGCAAAAAAATTAATATTTACAAACTAAAAAAATGTCGTGCAATTTATATGAGTAATTTCTTAATGATAGAGCAAAATTAAAAAATATTCTATGCTCACAAAATATTTAGATTTTACTCATAAACATATTTCCCACGTACAAAATTGACTGAGAAATAGGTATGGTTAATTTTTTAGAAAATTATTATTATCTTAAAATTATAGAAGAACAATGATTGTGATAATAATATTATTCATGATGAGTATTTGCATGTAATTATATAAAATATTGTTATTTTATAAATATTTATAATTTGAATTCAGTTAAAAATCTTAATTAATCTTAATCTTAATACCTACGTATATAAATATTGATACTCTTTGGCATTGATGCTTATGTAATAATCATAATCTATCATATTTAGAATTTGGAATAAAACTCACAAAATTAATCATACCCCATATCCCTATTTTTAAATAAAACCTTTATTCAAAAAATTTATAAATTATTCTCTTAAAGCTTTTAAACAACCCTTCATATTTAAAAGCTTAAATAATTTACAAAAAAAAATCTTTAAGGCATTTTGCTATTAGAAATTATTATTTTTTAAGTTCGAGTATTTTAGTTCTGTTTTCTTGGGTAATATTTTAAATTTATTTTCAATAAAATTTATTTTCACAGAATGGAAACACGGAATTTTTCTATATATTTCAGACTTACATCTTATCAAATTATAATAAGAACTTAATAATTATTAACTTAATATTACTAATTTTTTTACATCATTTTGTTCAAATTACAAATTCATTTTAGAGAAAAAGGATCCAATCTCGTCATCATAGTCAGCTCTTTAATGTACATAATAAATCTTTAATGAAGGCATTTAAGTACAAATCATAACTTTTGAGTAAACCAACCGTATTTATCGTCAAAGACATACTAATGGTAGAAAAAAAGTAAAAGTTCTGATATTTTAATCTCTAAAACTAAACAAAGCAAAGAAAAATTCCGTTAAGAAATAAAAAAAAAAATATCTCAAATACTGAAATGTAACAAATTTTTCGAATTAATAATTGATTAAGACCCTGTTCTTGCGTCTCTCTTATAATAAATTGAAAAATGGTGTCCCAAAAATCAATCTATTTCCATTTATAAAAGTAAAACGATGAAAATTATGATCAGAATTATAAAAAAAAAACAAGGAAGAATGTAATCCGTACACCTGTTAGATTTCCTTTAGTTCAGGTACAAACATATCAACCATTTAAGAATGAACCAATCACGTATTCCTTAATAGCATTCGAATAATCGATGTCCGGGAATGCTCTGCATTAAGTCTAATGAGGAATACATCACAAATTAGTTTTCTGGGGGTGTTTATTATTGTCAAAATCACGAGGGGAATTTTAATTGCGTTGTAAATCAGAATAATTTTGTGTCAAGATAATTTCCTTCTGCACGTAGAATCAGGCACCTTGTCTCTCCTCTTTTATGAGAATTTGAATACTCCGTAATATTTTAGAAAAAAAAATGATAATAATAATTAGGGCTTGTGTTTATTATGATGAGGGAAAATTTATACGTTTACACCAAAAATTAAGGCTTGCGAAAAAGCTTTTTCTTTTCTTAAGGTGTTTATTCTTTTGTTTATTTTTAAACACATTAAAAAAGATATTGTATGAGGCTGGGAAGAAAAATTAGAATAATTCGAAAAAAGAAGCTTTTGTTAGTTTAAATTTTTTACGCATCTACTTTCTCGAGGCATTGATTAAAGAATGCAATTAAGCTGCGAACATTAAATTGGCTGTATACAGACTGAGGCCATCAAAGTAAATAAATAATATAACTTTAAACAAATTCCCCTGTGTTATATTAATTATTACTAATATCTTTTTATAAATAAATGCAGTAAATCAAGTATGTTTTTAACCCGATGAAAGTTCTGTGAAGAAGCTCAAAAGATTTATTAAATTAATTTTTAAAATTATGGGCATTAATTAGAAATGAGGATTTATTCAACTAATACTAAGCAATTTATTATTGATAGCAGAAATGAAAAAGTGAAGATAAGTTCTGATTCATCACTTAAATAATTAGAATTAAAAATATTTTCAGCTAAAAATTGAAAATTCTGAAGCATTTTGTTAAACATATGTGGAGAAGAGAGGTCTGTCTAGAAGGGGAATGTCTCTTCATAAAAAAATACCTACAGTCAGACCCCGATTTAACGATCCACTATTTAAAAAATTTCATGACTTAACGTATTTTTCTATTTTCCTTATTAAAATGAAGGCAAAAAAAGACACATATTCAACGATTAATAAACCACCGCAAACCAACAAATTATTTCTGCAGCTGAATTTTTTTAATATTAATTTGTATTTAAAAATATTGGATTTTTTTTCCAAATTATAAAGAATTCACATCCCTTCTTCCCTATAACCTGGCTAGAGGTGTAGGAGGAACTAAATGATCAGACGACATGATGAACTTCAATTATTTTATTTATAACTATTTCAACTCAGACACAACACTCTAACGCCCGTATTCACCACTAACCTGGTTAGAGGAAGGAAACCTGGGTTTCGCCGAAAGTGCGATTCACCATCGCAAGTTAATAACTTAACTCCGGGTCAGTTTAGAAAATTCTAACCTAGGTCACAGCCGGGTTAGTTTTAACCACGCATGCGCAGTATGCGATTTTTCGAGTGTTTACAGTTTTGAAGCTGTTTGAGTTCAAATTTCTTTCAACTTTTATGAAAATTTTTTTGAAATTTCCCCCATTTCGCAGCTACGTTATTCAAAGTATTCTACATTATCTAGAAGATAGAGGATATTAGAGAAAAAGGAATAATGTATGTGAAGAAATGGACGGTCCGTTAATTCCATTTCTTACGATATTTCACCACACCTTGTTTTTCTCCTTTCTTGACGAAAAACGCTGTTTTTTTTTTGTTCAATTTTTTAAAATTTCAATAACATTGACGGAATTGTTTTGTCGTTTGTGGATTCATCATTCTGTCAATGTCATTAAATTGCCGTGCTATTTCACTATATGCTTCGTTTTTTTTAAACATCTATCCGCATGTTTCTTTGTTTTCTTTAACATGCAAATGTTCCCTTTCTAAATTGCGTAAAATAAACTTTGAAAGTATTCATTTTGAAACATAAACATTGAAAAAGAAGAATATGTAACTGTTCAGTTAGAAGTTTAGTTCAAATCACTGAGAAAGCAGCCGAAGTCACGAGGTTTACTTCGACCAATGAGAATCGACCAGTAACCCCAGGTTAGGAGACCCACAGTCAAGTAACCTGAGGTCTATTTATTAAACAAAAGGTAAAGAGCAAAAAAGATGCTATATGTTTGACATAATTAATAAAAATTGCGATTTTTACTCCCAGGAGCAAATTTTAAAAAAGAGCCTATTTACAAAAAACAGTATAACATGGTTAGTATAATGGTTAATACGGAGTATGTCTCCCGGACGATGCAATACAGGCCTTACAACGCCTACGCATGCTGAGTATCAAATTATCAATCTGATCTTGGGGAGTATTACACCACTCATCAAGCAATACCCTCCGAAGTTCCGGTTGACAGGTGGGAGGGGGTTGACGGGCAGCAATTCGTCGGTCAAGCATATCCCACACATGCTCTATTAGATTCAAGTCCGGTGAGTATGCTGGCCAATCCATACGGTTGATATCCTCCGATTGAAGGCATTCATCTACAATTTTTGCATGGTGAGGACGGGCGTTGTCATCCATAAACAGAAATATAACACCCATTTCGCCCCGAAACAAACGTATATGTTGTTCCATAATGACATCCTGATAGATGTGGCCTGTCATCGTTACACTCTGAACATGCAGGTCAGTTCTGGAATCAAGAATAATTCCTCCCCAAACGAGCCATCCTGCACCACCGTAACGGTGTCGTTTAATGGTGTTCTCTTGGTGGTAACGGGTTCCTGGCGCTCTCCATATGAAAGTCCGGCGAGAATCAGACTGCAAACTAAACCTGGACTCGTCGGAAAACATCACACAAGACCACTTTTGCGGTATCCACAATGCATGCTCTCTACTTCAGGTTAATCGCAGGCGACAGTGAGTTGCGGTAAGGGGATCACATGTGACAGGCCTACGAGCATATAGACCAATGTGCCCTAAGCGTCTGTACACGGTCTGCCTTGAAACTGTCGTACCGGTAGCTGAAGAGAGCTGACGAGATAGGTCTGATGCTGTGCTCCGTCTGTTTCTTTTGGCAGTAACTGTCAAATACCGGTCCTTATTCGGAGTTGTAACACGGGGGCGACCTGTTCTGTAACATCTACTCACATTACCATCATCTTGGAATCGTTGCCAAAGCCTGGAGATGACACTCTGAGCGATTCCAAGTTTCTCGGAAACTTCTAGCTGTCTACGTCCACATTCCAGTCGTCCGATAATTCTACCACGTAAAAAATCACCCAAATGCTTCCTTTGTGCCATAACTATGCGGTTATTGCACTGAAAGGCTTTTAAAGCACTTGTGAACAATTTTACTTCTTTGCCACCATTCCTTGTATACCCCTTGTATACCTCTCTTACACTCTCGTCATTGTGACGCACTATCCGCGCCATCTGGTGGTTTTCTGTAATTTTCCTATTCTTCTTGAAGATGTGTGTGATAATTCTACAGGTGAAATTTTTATTTTAGAGTTCAATATCTGTGTGATTCTGTATTATCCTTAATTTATGGACATGAGTGTATTATTAGACTTTACAGGTGCAAATGATTTATGTGTGTAACCTATCGAGTGAGTGTTGAGTTGGGCAGGAAATTACTTCCTTGTCTTATCCCAATCCACAAAGATGGTGACATCTTAAGGTTTTGTCGATTATATTACATTTGACGTTGGACTGCCTACATGGGTACCTGAAGTTGAAGAAATTTTTGATTTGTCGGAGCCAAATGAATAGGGATTCTAATGCAGAAATTGATAATGAAACTGAAAACTGATACATTTTCTAATGTTTCACATTGTTTGGATTCGGTGAAAACAAATATCTCTCTTATGTAGCAGGATGTAAATGATACATTACTTTCTTCTCCACATAGAGTCGAAGAAGAACTTTTTTTGAAGCAGGAATCAATAAGATTTTAAAAAAATCTATTAGTCAGTATTTTTTGAAATTTCCAAATAACTGGTGCGTATATAATTCCATAATAGTACATTCAGCTGTTGAATAAAAAGTGCATGATTTCTAACTATAGATACTTTTTGGGCTTATAGAATACTTATAGAATTTCCAAATGGTAAGTGCAAACAATTAGGATTTTGTTTAGATCCCAGTATAACAAATAACCCCGAATTAACGAACAAAATATTCAGTCCCGATGAATTCGTTAAATAGGGGTCCAACTGTATTTTGATTAAATGAACGTGCATATAAAAATTATTTGCTGCATTAGTTCATGTTTGGTTCAGTTCATACAGAAAAATGAAAATCGGAAACATTCCAAAAAATAAAAAACAGATTATTCAAAGGATTTATCATCTTCACGCAATAACTAACGGTCAATAATAAAAAAAAATATTTTAATTCAGGAAAGAAAATATACAATGATTCAAATGGAAACATACAGCTAGTCACGTTGCATAAAACTCTCTGAAATCAAAACTGATTTGAGAATATCGGAAAATCTTTCTGCTTTGAAATCTCAACAAGAAATTTTCAGAATTGACTTGGATTTTGTTTCGTTTCAACAATGTGAGCTTTAATAAATCCCCTGTACCAATATGTACCCTGTACCAGCAGTAATTTTTAGTTTTGTGGAACTTTACAATATAATTTCGTTTCAATAAAAATATTCTTCTCTCAGGTGAATTAACATTAAAGTTAATCTCGAATGTTAAAGAAATGCCTGTTATTATAGGAATGGCTATATATGCGTGTGTCATTCTTTTTCCTTTTCCTAGTTCAACCTCATGCCTGGAATATTCTTTTTTTAATTATTTCAGTTTTGAATTATAATTCTTCTTTTTTGGGGGGAATCTGTTAAGATATTTTTAAAAATATGATTAAGATATTTTTAAAAATATGATTAAGATATTTTTAAAAATATGATTAAGATAGTTTTTAAAACAGAATTTAAACTATTTTTGAATTAGTGATAAATACTTAACTGTAATCTATTTTCCATGTCATTCTTTTTTGTTTCGTTTCCAATGGAAATTCAAAATTACATGAACTGTCATAATTAATGAATTAGAATATTTAGTCTTCTGTGAGATTACTTTCGAACAAAATGTCTCTACAAATATAAATGAACAAGGCAATGAATGATAAATAGTAAAAATGTTTAACTATTTTTTGCATTAATGATTAGAAAACATCAAAATAAAGACTCTCGGAAATTTTTTCTCTTTTTATTACTACTACCTGTTCAGGGGAATGTACTAGACCTGCATTGGCAATTACTAATCCACAGCCCCATTAGAAAGAGAAAAAAGTATGTATAGAATTTCCTTGAAAATATAATCTTTGTTGAAAATGGTGGAAAGTAAATCTAAATTGAAATGCGCATTCAAAAACAATATATTCCTTTAATTTAAATTAAATAATAAATGCTCTAAACTGCTTTATATAAATATCACTCTTGACACAAACAGCATTCTTACACTAATCCTTATTTTTAATTCTTTAATCTGAAGACAAAATTCATTTTTTCATTTTGTAAATATTATTTTCAATTCCATTTCGTGTGTGACTCTAGTTTTTATATTCCATTAGTATTAACAAACACGAAAAATAGCTGTCGTCTTTAAAATAAAATACCTTTTAGTTTATAAAGTTATGGGTGTGTTATTATGGTTGCACTATAAAGTTACACGAGGGTTATTGGCGACGGGCTTCGTAATTTTGAGTCGTGGTAAAGGGAAGAGGATGACATCTGAGCAGGGATCCCCCTCTTCCACACCACATCAAAGGGAAGACGTAACAACAGATTTAACGTGCATCTACTCCTCTACACGTCGGGTCTTCAGCGGCACTAGGCTAAAACTCATGACACACCAACCACGAGTCCTTGACCTTGACCAAAGGCTACCGTGCCCACTATAAACAGGTGAGAGAAGGACTTCACTGCAATTCACTTAGAAGAGGAAACGCTTGCACTTCTCGATTTCGGTAAACATCACCAGTGCACTGAGAATTCCTCTAAACTGGGACATTTAATTTGGTTGATAAAAATAATCAGAACAACATTCTATTCTGTCTGCTTTTATTTATTTATTGCTTAGATCATTCTTATTTTAACGAGTTTTAAATTTCAACAAAGCATTTGGTATGGAGATAGGATTCCTCAGATAATAACGCTTTTATAGCTTTACAAAATGTCCTAAAAGAAGGTCAGTTCTCGAAATTCAATATCTCCAACTGATGCATCAGGGATTTTGAACCAACTCTGTTCATTTTTGTTGTTATTTTTAATTTCCTCCCTGCATACCCATTTTCGATACAGAGCTTAATTCTTTACTTATTTAATGACATATTTTTCTTTTTTTCTGCAAGAAGATTCATAATTCTAAAATGGCATCCCTTTTGTCCAAATTTTGGATGACAGCCAGGACGATAAGACAAATCTTGAGTAGTTTTCTTTTATTCTTCTCAGAATTGAAATTTAACTGAAGTGGAGGATATGGCTAATGCTTTCATTTTTACTTTTTATGTCTTTTTTTGATAAAAGAAGGAAAAGCAAGTTTTAAAATAAATTTACCTCAAGAAGCTGTTTTACATGGTATGTTATAATCTTTTAAAGTCTTTTTTTATTTTGTCTTTCCGAGGATTGCATTCATTTTCGTTGTAACTGCGGATATACAGGAGAAATTCGGGTTAATATCTTATGCACTTCGAAAAAAAAACGCTATTCTAAAAAAAATTTGGAATTCTAGCTGATTTACCAGTTTTAAAAACCCTAAAACAGCGAATAAAACATCTACTATCAGACAAATCACGATAAAACTTGTAATGCTTTATAAAAAAATTGACAATCCACAGATTTCAGCTGTCTTGTGTATTCAGAAATGTACTTCTGATATGAATTTCAGTAGACCTGAAGCCATCTTAAAAGATCAATCTTTCAACTAAATAATTTTATTTTTTGTAAATTTCTACTTTATTATTTATTTTTCATCTGCAAAATTGTATTTTTCAATGTTTCACACATTGTCAATTACTCTGCATCTCCTCTCACTGGTCGACAACCCATCGACCAATCAGACTGTTTCCTTTCGTCTCAAGTATATTTGAAAAAAAACCCTTCCCCGTGAATTTTTGTTTCTGATTGCTCTGCTGCATTTATATTTGTTAGATTAAATCCCCTACAGACCTTCCTTATGCAATCTAAGTGTCTGATTTTGGAGTTTAAATGCCTTGAAATCTGCCATTACGCCACAAGATTTAATTAAAAATAAATTTTAGAATTCTCTTATTTTTGTCCAATTAATGAAATAAATGACAATATTGTATTATTACTTCATTTATTAAACACCCTTTAAGAATATTTGAAAGAGTATCTTCGTATACAACAGTATATTTGAAACCAATTAAAAATATTTTGTTGACAATAAATATTTTTCTGGATAACAGTATTTCTTATATACGTGTATAGCATCGCATTCAAATAAAATTTATTTTAAAAAGCTTAATTTTTCTTATCTTTCAATAAAAAAATGTCAATCTTTTTAAAACTATCTATCTATCTTATAAATCAAAATCAACCCATTAGTTTTATCAAGGCTTTTATATATTAGAATGAAATTTTTGTAAATTGTTCCGTTAGAAATTATTTTAAAAATATAAAAAAAAAAATATTAGGAACTATTTATCTAAATGAATAATGAAGTATTCTTTTGAAACTAAACTGAAAATAATGCAAAAATCATTTATTAAATTCTTTTTTTTGTTTTTTAGTTGATGTCTTATAACAAAAGAAATAAATCAATTAGATGGAGAACTAATTGTTCAAGACGAGAAGAAAAATATGTTTTGAAAAAAAAAAAAAGGATTGAATTATTACGGCTACTTGAAAAAATATTTTTCTTTATAAAAACGATAAATAATTCTTTTCGAATAGATACAACTTTTTTTTAAGAAAAAGTAATTAAACATATATCTATGTTTTAGAAAAAAATTAAATTAAAAAAAAATAAATTTATGCAATTAATCCTATAGAAAAAATGAAAGAATAAAAACTGTAACTGCATAATTAAAAAATTGAAAAATTCAAAGTAACATTAGAAAAGAGAAGCAGATTTTCTCAATAATACATTTCTCATTAACTAAACAAACATCTCGATACTTTTCAATTCCTACTATTAGTTCACAATTTCCCTATACATATCTTGTTCTCATTTCCAATCGTTACTAAAATACATTTTAAAGCGCTCAATTGAGCTGAAATTTTATATACACGATTATTTCGGATGCCATATGGTAATTTAATCATAATTATTAAAAATTAATTGATTAAAACTAATTACTCAAAGAATTACAGATACAACCACGTTTGCATCATTTTTGGCGACTTGTGTCAAACTAAATTTCTTTTCTCACATTTTAAAGCACTCCTTTGAGCTTAAATTTTCTATACCCTATTGTTTTGGGTGACAATACTATAATTCAATTATAATGAATTTAAATGAATCGACAGAAACTAATTATTTAAAGAATTACAGATACAGTCACGCTGGGTTTGTTTTTAGCGACTTGGGTCAAAAATTAAAAAGGTTTTTTTCTTCATGTTTTAAAGCATTCAGTTGAACTTAAACTTTACACACAGGATTGTTTTGGATAACAATACGATACTTTAATCATAATTAATAAAAAATAATTGCTACTTAATATTGAAATTATGTCGTATGTATATACATATTTATGTTAATTGTAATTATTTGATAAAAGGTAGCTAAAATAAAACTTTTCGTTGTTGACCTAAGTAGCAATTTTTTTTTATTGAGAACATTTAGAAACCCCGTGCACCACACAATGTATAACACGGGGGATTACAACACAAACATCCATGCCTTCTCCGGGATTCGAACCCAGTCCCTACGGCACCGCTGTCAGCGTCGCTAACCACTATACCGGATGGGCGGCTAAGTAGCAATTGACTTAAAAATTTTTTATACTGCTTGTTTTACAATTGTTGTCGCACTTTAAGAAAAAGGTATTTCGGTTTTAAGGTGTTGGGATCAAATATTTGACCTCTCGTAATCTCTTGGGATTGTACTTAAATCTACATCGCTACGCCTGCGCATTATGACGTAAAATAATTTTTAAAACATCCGAAATACATTTAGATCAAGTTCCTTTTTGAAGCTTCTGAAAAGATGATCAGTATAAATAATTTCGTTATAGAAGATTTACTTTCTTCGTAAGAAACGCTTTCCGCCTTCAACTAAAATGCCTTCCAATAACTGATAGCCATTGTATCTCTTGAGTAAAAAATGGTTCAGCTTCATTACGTTGATATTTCTCAAAGCATTAGATTTGAAAATATAATACAAAAAAGCGAGTTCTCGATCAAAACTTCTTTGCGAGCGAGAATAATAGTAATCACGTAAAATTGAATAAAAAACATTCATATGTCTTCAACGGAACACGTTTGGAAAACTAGTTGTGAACACTATTATGTTATGCACGTACATTGTACATTTATGTAAAAACTATTTTTTTATAAACATTATTTATTTTAAAGACTTAACGGGGCAATTACTGAAAACGGTAGTCCCATAGACTAAACACGAATGAAAATTTTAATTCCGGATTTTGATTGCAAACAGCCCTTAAAGTAACATTAATTGTTTGTGTCACTTTCATTTGTAAGTAGAAATTTGAAAAAATACAGCCAGAAAAGTTTTCATAAGAGACTTTTTTAAAACTCATAGTTTTAAGTCTTTAATATTAAGGGTTTCCACAATACATCAATAATACGTTTTACTCTAGTGATACTTTTATACACGTTGGAAAAGGCAAAAGTACAACATAATGGTATAATAATCGTGTAATCATACTCCAGTGAAATTATTTAAATCACAGGAACAATTGGTAACAAATAGTGAAA
>BMAO01002370.1:0-165578 GCA_019973975.1 Trichonephila clavata
ATTATTATTGCATTCAATACATTGTTGCTGTATGAGGGAGGCGCAATGGAAATTATGACTGATAATTGGGTCGCAAATATGGAAAGTTTGAGAAGCACTGTTCTAACCACTAAACTCAGACATAAAGTCTGTTTTTCTAAATTCTGTTGTCGGATTAGTGGAATGAAGCGTCATTCATTGCTTCATTTTACCAAAACAGCTGAGAATTGATTCAGAGGTCACCGGATTAAATAATTTCTCACAAACTCTTCGATTCAAAAAGTGTACTTTGTGTCCAATACTGATGCAAGTTTCAGAAAGAATATTGAGCTCTTTTTAGTGAAAAATATCATTGACTTAACGCCTTCTTGCGCATGAAATATTTGAAACATAAATCTTCCAGATTTCCTTCAGTTGGCTGATCTTACATTTTGCAAATCAGGCCGTATCGACGCACTGATAGGATGCCAATGGGTATTCCAGATTCTAAAAAAATGGCGCATTTAAGTTTAATTCATCAATGAATAAATAACAGTTTTAAAAAATTAAAAATGCAAGCTTTTATATTGAATCGAACTAAAAAGTAAAAAAAATAATTCTTAATATAAGAATAAAATGATTTACGAGAAAATTAATGTCATTGTGGTAAAAGCGTGGGGTGCTTTGTACTACATTTTTACACTAACTCAGCATTTCGGAATAGAACTAGTAAGAAATTATGATATCGAGCACCCCACGCTTTTACCCCAATGACATTTATTTTCTCTTTAATCATTTTATTCTTATACTAAGACTTATTTTTTTCGGAAGTTTCGAAGAAATACAGTCAGTCCTACCACAATTACTGAGCCCTATACCGCTTGTCAATGTGGCATAATGATTTGTGGTGATATCAGACACGACAGCAACGTCTAGTACACATTCAAGGCGCATTAATTTCCCAATGGTATGCTTAGGACAGGCTGTTGTCGGTTGTGCTACCTTACATAATGCAAAATGATATTCCTGCAGGACAACGCGGGACCACAGACGGCATTCATCAGTGACCAGTTGCTTCCTTGGCCGGCAATGTCTCCTGATCTCTCACCAATCGAACATATCTGGGATGCGATTGGCTATATTTTGCTTGATTAGCTCCAGCTTGAATTGGAGGATGTTTGAGAGCATAAGGGGTTTTATTTCGTGAAACCCTATTCATACGATAATTGAATCTATGCCTCGTAGAGTTACTGCTCGAAAGGTAGTTCCACTTCCTATATACTAATCCTCTTTCATTTTCACACACGCACGTATCTCTAAATTAAGATTATCTACATGTAAATAACATCACTTATTAACTTTTGCATTCTGTGTTTGTGTATCAATTATCATCATAATCTACCTTCTCTTTTATGGTGTTTCATTTTCTGTGTTGAAGAGAAAGCGTATTCAGACATCATTACCCTAGAGACAACAGCATACTTTAATAAACCTCATTTTTTTATTATTCTAATTTTTTATTCATAATAGGATTTAAAATTTGCCTTTTATTGCTTATACCAAAAGGAGTTTGAGCAGTATAATTTGTTATAAAGAATTTAAATGTTGCATATTTTTTAATGTACCTAAATTTTAAGTACAGGGTGTAATAAACTAGAAAACGCGATTTGCTTTTATCTCGAAGCACACTCAAATCTAAAAATACATTTAAAATGTGGGTCTTGTTCTTTATCAGCAATGTGTGTTATGGGATTTCACCTAATTTGTGTACTAAAAACCTTTTTCACAAATTTTTAGAATTTTATTTCAAAATAATTTTTAGATTTATTGAAATTTTCCTTTTTTATTCTATTTTTTCCATTAAAACTGGACGCTTCTGTAATTTTTCGATTCATAATTAAATATGTTAATGTCATGCTTCTTGTCTTATTATCCATCAGCGGATGTATGATGAAAGAAAGGTTCGTGTGCTAAATGCTCATACTTCATCACGTTTTACTTCACTGAATTTTTTAAAAATTATTTTTCAGATATACAAAGAAAAAAATATTTTTGTTTGTCCCCGTTTTTAATAGTAAATTTTACCGTTTTGTAGGAGTTTTTATTAGGAAGAGTTACTTATTTTTAAGCTGAAATTGGGCTGTTTTTGCTGTTGTATATGTTTGATTATAAGCAAAACACATAAGGTATAAATTTTTTAGATTTTACAAAATCGACTCAATTTTGATCGATAAAATAAATCCTTTTCTTGAATTTGTAGCTCAGCATTTTCCCTTTCCAAGTCTTTTTGATTAAAGCAAATGTTAAAAAATATTTTCGCCAAAGAAAAACCCGAATGCTGTGGAATGATGAAAAAGAAAATTTTGCTTCCAACATTTTTTTTCTCTTTTTGCTGATGCAGATTAAAGACTTTCCTAATTAATGTAGGTAGCGAGATAAAAAAATAAGGTTTAAGTTAAACGTTTTATCACTTGGACCAAGAATAATGCCGAATGGCTTTTTTCTTTCACTTTCTTTTTTTGTGTGTGTATGTGTGCTTTAACTATTCAAGATGATGGATTGCATTTCTTGCAGAAGTGTGCGATACATCACAAATCCTAATTTCAAGAAAAGAACGAAAGAAGGAATTCTTTATACAAAGGAATTTTTCATGGTAATTTTGCACTATTTGTCATAACATTTTATGTTTATGTTTAATTATTTTGATAAATATTTAGCATATTTATCGCAGTAATAGAAATAAAAATAAAAGAGCATGAAATCAAATGTTTCAGCTAGCTTTTTGAGGAAGCGTTGTAAATAAAAGGTTAAATCATTTTTCTTAGTGATTAAAATATGTATTTCCCACGTCTATATCTGTTTTAATCCCGTATTAAATTAATATTTTTGTTAAGAAGGAATAAAACCTTATTTATATATATATATTGACAGCTGAAGTACATGGGAAAACTAGAAGTTAAGCTATATATGTTTCGCTTCATTGCATTTCTTACTTATGAATATTTCTCCAAGATATGATGAGTATTCTAGATAATATGTATCTAAAATCAAACCATTTCCCACAAACATCGTTTCTCAAATAGTTCCAATGTATCTGTTTAATAAAGTTGGCTTTTTACTGTTCAAAAAAAAAAAATTTCTTCTGCAATGGGAGTTGTGAAACCGAAACAATATTTACCACCACAATTTGTATCTAAAATTAGCTTTATTGTTCGAAAATATTAGAATTTCCATGTATATTCAACAATTTTTATGATCATGGTAGCCTAGTACCACTGAAGACCCGTCGTGTAAGGTGCCGATGCTCGTTAAATATGTCGATGCTCAAACGTCGTCACTTGACCTTGCTCAAAACTACAAGGTCCGTCACCAAAAGCCATCGGATAGCTGGACAGTGTGACGTTAATATTCATTTCCACACTCAACAGTTGTTATTATACTGTGTTGTGTACTGTACAAACCTTCTGCCTAAATGCAATATCCTTGACGGGACAAAAAAGGAAAATAATATTCATCATAATATGAGCATCAAAAAATCAGTTTCATTTCACATGAATATTAAAATATCTTGTGGCCGTAGTAGCCACCGTCGCGAACTCGTGGCCACCTTTGTCAAGTAGGGGGCTCAAACCCCAGTGCCAATAAGTACTCACCGTGTAGAGTTAAATGTCTATCACGTTAAATCTGTTGATGCTCAAAGTCCTCCCGTTGGTATGGTGTAGAAGTTCGGAGAAAGGTGCCAGCTCTTCTCAGGTATCGTTCTCGTCACTTGATCGTGGCTCAAAATTATGAGGTCTATTACCAATAGCCCAAGTGTTCCTTCAGAGTTCGATGTAAATTTAAAAAAAGTCAGTCTCTCTCTCTCAGTCAATCAAAATATCTAAAATAATCTCTTAACATAAAATAACGCAGATCTAATAAAAAGTCCTTAATAATTTTAGCTGTTTATTATGTGAGCTATTTCTTTATTGTAATGTTTATCAATGATGTGGTGAGTGAAGTAAAAATAATATTGTATATATATATATACATATAATCGTAGTCGGAGAGTGGTTTTTTTCATTACTTAATAGTTAAGTAATGAAAAAACCACTCCCGATAGTTAAGATTTATCTGTCGTTTATTATACTGTAGATGGAGAAGGTATATTGACATGTGATGAAGGAGACGGCTGTAGAATAGTAATCCTTTTTTTATTAACATGTAGACACTTATGCGATTAAAAACGATACACATATAAAGCAGTAGTAGACATTAATAAAGCATGTTGACAAAGACAAAAGCATGACATGAATTTTCCAATGAATCACGACTTTTTATATGAAACACAGACAGGAAGCTCCAAAATTTATATGACTTCCATGGAACGATCTTGTGATTGGGGGACAGATATTGTACGAGAGTATTACATAAGAAATAATTGAAAAACACCGAGTAATCTTGCACTGTTAAAGTTACGATTACATCCCGTTATCCATTACACAGGGTGGTCCCGAATTCATGGTACACACTTTAAGGGTAGATATAGGACATTGTAGCAATAATTTATTGTATAGGAATGTATGGGCGCAAGTAACTCAGTGAGGCGCAAACAGAGGAAATAAAAGAAAAGAGAAATGGAGTTATCGGTTGGTTGCGTGGCCGCTAGAGGACAATAGATGGCTAGACACCGTTCAACATGATGCATCTCAGTAGGGAAAAGTGACATTTGCAATTGAGCTGACGTTTACGATGGGAGACTTTACGTATGCCGATAAAGCAGACATGTACGACCGTGCAAATAGTATAGCAGAGCTGCAATACGAATGTATCTTTGGATGTATACACCAATCGCTCCACCGACGCTGTCAAGCATGTATTGTTACTGGTAGACGCAATTTGAACAGTTATTGTAACCATTACACTTCTAAAAGACACTTTCTATAAACATTTTGTCTTTCCTTTCGTTTCTTATTTTTTGTGTTTGTGCCTCACCTCGTCACTTGCGCCCATATATTCCTACACAATAAAGGATCGTTACAATGTCCTGTGCCTACCCTTAAAATTTGTACCATGAATTCGGGACCATCCTATATACAAGGGGTGATCAAATGAAAAGGTACGAAACGACATAAAAATGAAACAGTTAAATATTTGCATATTCCGCCAAGGAGAATGTAGCGAGACATCTCGGGATGCCATTGGAGACTGACTGGGATCGGATCATGCGCGGGTGCCCGCATGCGCAGGAGAGAGCAAAGGCTCTTATAAAAAGCGGCGTCCAAATGATGCGAGCACAGAATGACTCGAGCACAGAAAAAGCATTAACTCCGATGTGTACTGTGAGACACTCCGACGCCTACGCAGGTCCATCAAGAACAAAAGACCGGGGCTGCTCACGGAGGGTGTGGTTCTGCTCCATGATAACGCGCGTCCACACGTCTCCAGAGTCACACAAATGGAACTGGACAAGTTCCAATGGGAGACGTTGGACCATCCGTCCTACAGTCCGGACATGTCACCCTGCGATTTCCATGTGTTGGGTCCACTGAAGAAACACCTGAAAGGAAAGCGCTTCAACTCGGACGACGTACTCAAGGACACTGTGAAGGACTGGGTCTCGTCACAGCCACAGGAATTCTGGGAACAAGGAATCCTGCGTCTTGTTCATCAGTGGGATCGTTGTGCTCAGGCCTATGGTGTATATTTTGAATAAAGTCTATATTTGTACCCACCGTGTCGTTTCGTACCTTTTCATTTGATCACCCCTTGTACATATATATATATATAATCAGTTAATATTCCCAATAATGATGGGGATCAATTAAATAGTAAATCACCACATACATATCTACTTAGCAATTTTATCTACTATCATTAATTAATACGTATAAAAAAGTAATTTGAAAACAATTGACTAATCCTTAGCGATATTAAATGCTTTAAAAAAAAGGTGAAAACATGTTATGTGTGTGAACACTCTTTATTCTTTTGGATCAAAGAAAAAATTTTATATTTAAAAAAAATTACGTTCTTACACGTATAATATTTTACTTGGGTAATGCAGCTACGGGTGTCTGTAGGCCCCAAAGAGGTTGTACTCATCTATTGAACTTTCCATCCATCAATGTCAAGTATGAAAAGTTTTACCACCAGGAAAACGAGACACACCCATGTTTCTCATTCACACATAGGCTCGTTTTCGTTTTTACATTAGATGATATTCTGATTGTGTATTTTCTTCGAAATGATCGGTAGAACAGAGTATGAGGCTTCAATATCTTTTTTACATGATGTTATATTACTACATTTTGATTTCAGGGGCAACTTTGGGAGGAACATCCCGATAGGTGGTAGGTGTATCACACGTTGAAGGCAATGACTTTTCTAAGAATCTCGTACATCTTGGCTATCTTATAAATGAATGAGCGAGTGAATGTTTATTATAAAGTTTTACTTTGAAACTACTCTCGGGTTATTGGCAACGGACTTCATTATTTTGAACCCCAGTCAAATGATGAAGATGACACCAGAGATACCACCCCACTCTCCAAACTTTCGCACAATGCCAAATCATAAATGAAAGATAAAATAAAGTAGTACGTGGTCTTCCTTTTTTGGACTGAATATATAGTAAGGCAAGCGACAACTCAAAACTCGGCAACTTTGCCGCAGGAATAGTGGTTGAATATTATAGAAGCGCATTTCCTAAGAAATTTGGAAAAATCAATCATAGGCCGTGGTAGCTTAGTGGTCAAGGTAACGGACTAGTGGCTAGCATGTCACGAGTTCGAGCCCAGTACCACTGAAGGCCTGCCTTGTAGGGGAACGATGCACGTTAAATCTGTCGAGAGCTCAAACTTCCTTCCGTTGGTACGGTAGTTATTCGGATGACATCCAATCAAATGGCTCCTTTTTTTTCTTCTCATATAATTTTTACATTGATTAACAACAGTATTTTATACATGCCATAATTCACAGTGAAAAAATGTATTCAATATTTAAGCGTTTCTATTACTATATCATATTCTTAATCTTTCGTCTCCCATCCAGTATAGTGGTTCGTGACTCTGTCTGTGGTGCCGAAGGGTCTGGGTTTGAATCCTGGAGAATGCGTGGTTGTTTGTAAATGTATGGTGCCTTTGCGGTATGGGGATACTCTAAATACCTGTGAAGTCGCAAGTCCTCTCATGAGGTTGGTGGAAGGGGAAGGGAGGTGGGAGGTCCCTGACCATCCCCACGGTGTTCTCCCTCATATATATAATTGGAGGGGAACCTAGCACAAAATCGTACTGTCACTTGCATGGTGCTCAAAGCGCAGGATAACGACAGGCGTAAAAATCTAGCCGCGATGAATTTCGTGGACCTTGATCTGATGTTACTGTTGATCATGTGGTTTAAGTAACAACATATTTTTTAAACAAATTATTAATAGGTTTCTATTTTGTTTTCATGTATGCAAATTATATTTTTGCAGTAAATTTTATGTATTGTACACACATTCTTTTGAGATTGGTTCAGTGAACGCTGTTGCTCTTCAAGAAATTATTTACCTTCATAGCACTTTTGTTTTTCCTATAATGATGATCATTGATCTTGTTTCAAATACAAACTCATTTCTTTTAAAGGAAGTTGGAATCTACCGAAGAAGAGTAAAATGTTTCAGTCTGACACTATTTTAAAGATGATCCGTAGAGATTAATTCATACTCCCTTTTCTGGATTAATCCTCCCTCGGATTAAATGTTCGACCTCAGAGACCTATTTCTAGTTCGTATAAAGAGTGATTAAACAGTTTCTAATTTATTTTTTCCCTAATCTTTTACATGATGCAAACATAAGGCGATTTCGAAATCACATAAAACAGATGTTGCGTTAAAAAACTGCTAACCTTCTTAGCCTGAGGACGTAAATAACTATTAAAAGGTACTTAGAGGAGAAAAAATTATTTTATTCATAATTAAATATTCCGAGGGAAGCTCTAAAAGTTGATGTAAAAAAAGAACCAGTTATTCGACTACTTCGTACGCGTTTGTTTTATTTTGTCAACCTACGAAAAACCAGGTCAAAGCAAACGACATAAAAAATGTGATGTATTTTAGATATCAAAGTGTTTAAAATTCCAATTTAGAAAACAGCACGGTTTCTCTGCATATCGTTTAAGAAATTAGCATGCTGCTAATTGGTGATTAGAGAGCTCATACATTCTTAGTCACATGCTGCTGTGATTACTAACATCCAGTGGGAATAAAACTGTTTGTATATAACCAAGTTATTTTTGTTGCATAACTATTTGCAGAATGCGGAATGTTAAGGTTACGATATCTGTTAATTTTCTAGTTCATTCATTTAATTTTCTTTGCAATTAGTATTCTAATAAAATATTTCAAAGTCACAGGTTTACAGCATGCATCATCATCAAAACAATGGAAAATGCCAAATACCTTGCAACACGTAATGCAAAAAAACATACATAAACATGTTGCGGTTGTGTGTTTTCTCCTGGGGATACATATGAACAGAAACATACAGTACACAATCCCAGAAGAATATAGACTTTATTATACAAATGATAATCCCAGCATAGAACAGAAAGAGTGCGTTACTTTCATTCGAGACGGGAATCTATTTCAGGCTAAGCTCCGACTTCTTTTCCCGAAGATACATCCATGCCTTATTCGGGATTCGAACCCGAGCCCACTCGATTACAAGCTGAATGTTATTACCACTATACTGGGTGGGGAGGCATCATAAACATGTGTATACAAATATAGAAAAATAAATTTTATAAATATGTGCGATTTGTATACAGTTATACATGCAAAATGTGAAAAGATGCCGAAATTCTATACTTGTAAATAGATTGAAAATCATTAACCATTGAAATAATTATCAGCTCCATACACTTTTTCATGCATCCAATTTAAAGCTCAAGAAAAAAATGCTAGATTAATTTCATTAAAAACGTTAATAACTTTAAATATGTAAAAAAATATTAAAGACTTATTTAATGTTTTTATTAATTTTTTTCGATGTTTTAAAAGTTATTGGTGTTTGTTTTATTATTGTGAAACCAAACAGCTTTGTTCACATTGATGAGGAAATAAATATTGCAAGATAAAATAGAAGGAATATGATTTTTAAACTTCGCTCTCTGAGGCAACTATTGGCAACGAAACTCGTAATTTTGAACCACATTGATGGCACCTGAGCTGACACCACCCTCTCTGAATCCTCACTAACGTAAGGACTTTGAGCCTGAACCATGCTTCAACCCCTCTACACAGTGGCCTTCAATGGCACAAGGACACGAACTCAGGACTCGACAGAAGCAACGATGACCCATAAGCTTGACCACTCAGTTACAGAAATATTCTACAAAAAAAAAGGATAAAATGTAGCTTTATGAAATATAAGTGTATTTTTCGAATTAGCAGCCCTTTGATAAAATAAGATTGTGAACTTCATGGTCAGTGAATTAATTATTGATTGATTGTTTATTAACATTACACCTCGAGAGCTATTGGCTACGGACCTTGTAATTCTGAACCAATGTCAGTGACGAGGACATAAAATAAGCTGGCACTTCACACTCCGAATTTCGCACCAATGAGAGGACTTTGTACCTCGAAAGAGTTGATATGCATCAACCCTGCAACATGAGTGTCTTCTTTGGAATCATGGCTTTTGTAGTCAGTGACGTCAAAGTTGAATCGTGAGTTTGTGTCGGATCTATACGCGGTTCTACTAATCCCTTCATGTCACTTTTAGAAAAATATTTATTTCAACCAACTTTCGCCGAGTGAGAAAGCGTGATTATGCAAATGAAGTATATTATATAAATTCTATATTCGCGAGTTTAAAGAGTTGGCAAGTTGGAGTTAGCAAAGAGTTGGCAAGTGAGTTGGCGAGTTAGTTTGTTAGTTGAAGATTGAAGGATAGTGGAATTATTAAGAGATTTTGGAGTTTGTCCATGAAAAGGATTACTGAGAGTGGATCCAACGACAGTGATTAAGTACAGATAAAGATCTCCTGCAAGATTCAAGTGTAGGATCTGTTTCATAAAAGTACAGGTACCGTGATCCTTGTTTAATTCTTATTAGTGTGCGACGTAGTTTATATTGAGCGTGTTTAAACTATCGTGGGTTCAGTTGAGTGTCCGTAGTATTATTCCCGTGTTATTGAATCTCGCCTTCGCGCTCTACTATCTGATCAGTTATCTTAATTAGATTGTTATTGTGTCTGTTTGATCTTTTGGTGTCAATAAAATAGTTAGTGTGAAATCATGTCTGTTGATTATTCAGTTTCTCCCCCACACCTAGCCGGGTTTGCGGGTAGACAAGGGGTTTCAGAGGCAAGTAGGAACCGACAGGTATGATGAGGACTACGGGACTCAGTCACAAATTTACAAAAAAGTAACATCATACTAGAACAATAAGTCATACAAGACTATTGGTGAAAGCTTAAAAATTTTGAGCTGTTTGAAGAAAGCATCCGAAAAATGAGAGCCTTTGTTGTTATGTCTTTTTTAATGTCCATTCCACAAAATGACTTCGGGTCATAATTCCACTCAACTCTCCTCACTCCCCATTATTTCGCCCGATGTATCTTTTCTAGAAAGTGTTTATTACCGTCACACTCTAAGGGAACTCGAGAGCTATTAGCAAAGATCCTCATAATTTTGAACCAAGGTCAAGTGACGAAGATGACAACCAAATCCCACATCGCTTCAAATGGAGAACTTTTAGCCGCGACAGATTTAGTGTGCATCAGCTCCTCTACTCAGCAGGTCTTCAGGGGCATTAGAACTCGAACCTGTGACCCGACAGTGCCCACCACCACAAGTTCGTGACCATGACCACAAACCTACCACGGCCACCATATTCATTCAAAGCACAGCGTTAATAAAACAATCAATCGATCGAAAGAGAAATTTGCATAATTCATTATAAATGATTTCCTAATTTAAATTAAGCAGTGAAACAATTAAAACACCTATATTATTCACGGTCGAAATGATTTAAATAAATTACGCATGAATTTCTAATTAAACATATATTTATTGATAATTAACCTTTTTAACCCTACAAAGATGATTTTTTTTTGTTCTGCATTCTATAATAAGTTGCACTATCTTTTCCCGATCTGTAACAAGAGATAATATACTCATAAATAAATTTATATATCCATATTACCGAGACATTATCAAACAATCACGTAATGCAATAAATATCTCAGTATTTTTTTTACCAATTTAACTCAATTAAATTTCAATTTGGGAAAAAATGTGATTAATCAAATACTTCTTTTTTGAACGCAAGAAAGTTTGAAATAACAGGTGATAAAATTACTAAATATATGCGGATATAAAGAAAAACTATTTGCGTAAAATTAACAAACAGGCCTCCTAGTTGTCGTTATCTTCCTTGTTTTAAGTAGCCAGATTAGATTGTTGTGTTGTATTCCTTGACCTGAATTCAGGAGCATGCATATTTGATTCTGGCAAACAAGTTGTTGGGCCTCAAAGTGTAGTAGAGAATTAATTGGCTAAGAGAAATTTTCTCTTTCATGATTCTGATCTAGGTTAAAATCCAGTGAAACGGGTTGCATGATTTCCCTTTTACTTATTTGCTATATATCTGCCTTGTTTGGACTGAACAGTTGCATTTCTGGAATTGAAGTACCATTCTTCGAAGTTCGGATGAAGGAATTCCCTAGTCTCGAAAAGAGAACCCAGAAAAAGTTTCGAAATAACTTGTTTTAAAAATTGGAACCAAACCACACTTAAGTTTTCTTACGACCTCATTAAATGCATTCATTAATCTAATTTGCTAAGAATAGTTCTGAAAATATTTTGATTATTTTAATATATTTTTTTAAGTCTTATTTTTTAAGTTTTATTTTTAATCATGAACGTTTCCTCCGAATTTAGAAACCATTAACAAGTAATTGCTCGTTTGTATAATTGGTGTTTAATTGTTTTTTTAATCATCATTGCATTAGAGAAACAGCGATCTATTAGAGGTGGGTTTTAAAAGCTTGTTTTAAAAAGTGAATTTATTTAAATGCTGAGGAATCATTTTGAGAATACTTTTGCATTAAATTTCTTGTGTATCAAGTATAGTAATTTAATTATCATTAGAAAATGATCTTTTATTTAACAGATAGTATGAGAAATAAAATGGATTAACTCATGCACTGCCAAATACGAGATATCTCGTAGCAAGCGAGTGCACCAAAACTGCCAGCTACGAGATATCACGTAATGTGTGCAAAAATTTTAGATTGATTACATATCTCCATTTCAGATAGGAATTATTTAGAAAGGAAGAATGAAAAATTTATACAGAGAAAAAAAAGATTTTAAATATTAATTTTTATTATTAAAATTATTACTTAGATGATTTTTAAACATAATTATATATATATATGCATGTATTCAAAAAATTAAAAAAATATTTTAATTTTTGTTGCTGTGTATGATGAGCTTTAAAGCAAGGATCAATGCAAAATGCTGGATTGTTGGGACTCACTGGACAAAAATACCTTGTCTCCTTACATTGTTTTTGTTTTGTGCATATTCAAAATGGCTTTGTAGGTATCCTTTTTTTTTTCTTTTGTGGGAGGAAGATGCTCTAAGTAATGAAAATCTGTTGTATTTATAATATAGTTGCTGCTTTCTCCTGCATTGCTGCTGTTGCCATCAAATAAATGCATAATACCTGATCCCTTAAGCCAAGGGCATCCTCTCTTTTTATATATTCCCTTGATTTCTTTGACTGTAGAGCATGTATGCATTCTGCAGTAAGATTAAGATTTCGAAATAGGGTAGAGAGATTTTTTGTACTAACGGGTTGGTTTTCCTGAGATCTGCTAGGTATTACTTTTATCAGTCCATTTTCATTACTATAGAACTCTTTGTAACTACCATCGCCTTATAAGTTTTCCCCAGTGAGGATCATTACATATCTGTATAAAAATCTGACATAACATTACACATCTGATTGTCACCAAATGAAATTAGATGTGTGTGTGACCTGCTTGTAAAACAAACAAAAAGAAAAATTCTTTGTGTATGAAGATTTTTATTGGAAAAAAACCACTCGAGATAACTCGTAACAGAAATCTTATTCAGTGACACTAGCTACGAGTTTTCTCGCAGTGTTTTTTTTTTCAATAAAAATTGCTGTACACGCCATTACAATATTATATGAATAGCTTAATATTATTATTTTGCTGCCCATCCGGTATAGGGGTTAGTGACGCTGACTGTGGTGCAGTAGGACGTGGGTTCGAATCCCGGAGAAGGCATGGGTGTTTTTGTTGTAATCCCCCATGACTTTAATTCTTCATAATGTGTGCTTCGTGCTTACTTCTGTAAGCACCCGTGTGATAATTTGTAGTGCATGGGGATTTCTAAATGTTCTCAATAAAAAAAAATATTTTTTTGTAAAATTTCCTGTTTTATTTAAACCTCCCCCCCCCCTTAACTCAGGGCAAGGTGCTCTAAATTTACCTGGCAGTTATGGGCTTACACAAAAAACAAGATCGAAATTTATGGGGGCGCGTTATACGCCAGTTATAAGAAATTGTAGCCTAAAAAGGTTTTCTGCATATACCTAAATACTGTGAATATTTAAAAGAAATTACAAAATTACAAACTTTCAACAATGAAATACTTTTAAATTCTGTCTGAACCCCCTTTCCTTGTGCTTAGTGCCGCGGTAGCCGAGTGGTCTAGGCATCGGATCGTGGCTAGCATGTCATGAGTTCGATCCTAGTGCCACTGAAGACCCGCCGTATAGGGGAGCGATGCACGTAAAATCTGTCGAGAGCTCAAACGTCCTCCTGTTGGTGTGGTGTGTAGTTAGGAGAGGGGTTCCAGCTCAGGTGTCGTCCGCGTCACTTGACCATGGTTCAAAATTACGTGGACCGTCCCAAAGCCCTCGTGTAGCTGAACAGTGGGACGTTAATATTCACTCACTCACTCATTCCTTATGCTTAACGGTTGTAGTTTTAGAAGTATACCCTTGTTCGAAAGCTTGGAATGATACTTCAAATAAAATATAAGACCATAGCACATGTACATTTCCTATTTCTTTTTAAGAAATGGGGGAGGTGGTGTTATACGGCAAATATATTAAAAAATTAAAAAATGAGGTTTGAAAGAATAAGCGCGCATATATAATACGCCAGAATATATAGCATTAGTTTTTGTTCAACATTTGAGATACACCGAATTTATTGGTAAAAGAACTCTGAACTCTAAGCCACGTTTTCGAAAGTAATGCCATATAATTAACTAATGATATTTCTAAAATGTTGCGACATTTTTTTAGAAACATTACATCTGATTTTTTAATGCTCACTTCCTCGATATTACTTCAAAGAGAGATTATCAAAGTGCTTGACTGACATCGCCTTAGAGCCAAACGAGTTATTGACGACGAATCCTTAAATTTTGAAATGCATATTAGAAATCAACGCTTAAAAATAGTTATTTATCTCTGAAAGAGTGAAAAATGATCATAGAATTTAAGTGATTAATGAAGAAATAAAATGGATCGATCATAAGTGGTTGAAGTTTTTTAAATGTATATTCTCAAATCGGTAAAGTATAGTAATGATTACAGGCTGCGAATTTAAAAATGGTTTCTGGAATGAACAAAAATTATGTTGCATGAATGTTTCTGTAATTGAGAAATGCCCTATAATAAAAACTCGTTTCTTTAATTGTATGGATCAATCATACTTAGATTTATGGAGAACAGAATATATTCTCTTTGCCAAAACGGAAATATTATTATGCATTTCCGGCATAATGAATATCATTTGCACAGATTTGGAAGCTCTTATGTTTTGTATTTTTTTAACTTAATTTCAAAAACTTTTCAGATAAGTTAGGTTTTTTTTTTATTTTATGGTCTGCTAACATGTAATTTTAAGAAGTTGCGTAAATTTCAAAGCAGTAATAAAAGTTTTCTATAATAGAAGTAATACCTCAAATTTTTAAGCGTATAATCCACATGAAAGAAAATGACAAAATAGAGAATAATTATGCAAAATAACTTGGGATATTTTTTAAATTTTATAAATTCAAACCCTTTTCTAGAAGGGAAAGATCCTTCAAAAAATTTAAACAGCCCCTAGAATTTTACAGAATAAACATCCTTTTAACACGTTTTGGCGTATGTATAGATATATACTCTCTGTATATCTATTCTATATCTATATCTATATATATATGATATTTTTTTATTTATATAATGTTTCTATATGAAATATATTATTAACTTATAGATTTTCATGATTACTCAAGTAAAATTTAACATCTTATAAATATTAAATTAAAACAAAATACAACAACTAATAAATCAATTTAAACAGAAATTTACCCAATATTATGCGTGAAAAAAGTAAACACAGAATGATAATAAAAAATTTAATATAAAAAGTAGCAATTAATACTCTTGATTTCTTTTCAATTTTATCATCATCTTCAATCTTCTAGGCATAGATGCCACTAGATTTTTCGTCAGTTGGGCAAGATATTCTGCCATTTTTCCATGATAATTTTTTGCAACTTTTTCTTATATCAAATGGTTCCTTGGCATACATTTGCATCAAAATATTTTTAATGATTAATGGAGCTAAGGTTGTGGACCGCAGAAGGATTATCTAAAAGGTATCCAGTAAATTATCTATTCCTTCACAATTTCTTATGTAATTTCTGAGTACTAGTTGAAAAATTATCTTTCAAGAAAGTTTGGAATCCCATTGCATTCATTGTAAATACTAAATTTCCAATCCTTTGCGTTATTATATATACCCCTAGACCATAACCTCCCCTTGTTTAGTTATTTAATTAAATAATAAATTCTTTACTCTTCGATCTCCAAATTTTGTCTACTTCTTAGTGTTAAAATTTTCGATTTTTGTTTACCAATAAATAAAATTATATTCTTATTTATTTATCCAACGCCCTGATTGGCTTCTTGACCATTTGACGCCAAGCCTCCCCTACTCAGTAGATGTCATCAGTCGAGTATTCATCGAGTTCAGTGCATTGGAGAGGGTGGTCGCCACCCATTCTGGCATGGTCGCAGAGTGGGCAGGCCTTGTCAGCAGCCAGGCCAAGCCAATGGAGGTATACTTCCAAAAAGTCATGTCCGGTAGTTAGGCGAAAGAGGGCAACAGCTTTGGCTCTCTCCAGGTGCCTCGGGATTGGACCTACAGTGGCCAGAATTTCCCATGGTTTTCCGAGGCTCTTGTTTTTTTGGGGGGAGGGGGGTAACGGTAATATATTTGTCAATGAATGTGGAAATAATGCTCTTTGCTTTTCAGTGAGTCAAGGGTACTTCCTGTTGAGACGACTCGGCTCCCTGCTTGGCTTTTTGGTCGGCTCTTTCATTGCCAGGGATTCCAACATGACTTGGGACCCACTGTAAGACCACAGTCCAGACATATGAGATTAGCTCCGCAATTTTAGTTTGGCACTGAATTGTGTTAAGACAGTCAGTTGGTGTATTACTTCATAAAGCTAAAATTGCAGCTTGGGAGTCTATGAAGAAGATAACTTTTGCAGGAGCTACGCCAGCAGCTAGTAATTGCATTGTAGATTCACAGACAGCCAAGACTTCACCATCGTAGTTGGTGTCGTTTTTTTCCACAGCCAATGAGCTCTCAAACAGCCGACAGAACCATCCCGCGCCGGTTCCATTCGTTTCTGGCAGGTATGAGCCGTCAGTGTAGATGTGTTCTAAAGCTTTTAATCTTTGGGTATGATACTTTCTGACAATAACGGACACTTGTAATAGTTTTTTATCGTAATCCTATCATTTAACCTGTTTATGAACAATCCTTCTCGTAGTTCTTAAGCGTACTATTGTTCTTGATGTTTGCAAAATGTTTTGAGACTATTTTATAGCTCTTACAACTGAAATTTTTCTTGAACTTCCCAGTCATGTTACTCTTCCTGTTCTCTGAAAATCCTTCATTCGTTTGCATTTGTTGTTCATACCAATGATATTTTTGGCTTATACAACTTTTCTTTGCACCATTTCTCCTATACCATGTGATGATTTTTCATTTTTCTTCAAATTTATTAAACTCGCGTTTTCGTTAATATTATTTTTCGTTTATTATTATTTCTTATTTCTATCAATGCCTGTTTGCCACAGCAAATTATTTCAATTTTCTATCCAGAAGATTTCAAAAATTAACACAAGAGCAAAATGTAGGTTAAAAATGGAACCTTTTGAAGAGTTCTTTAAAAAAAAAAGGAGGTTTTCAACAAAAATTAAAAAAGTTTGAAGGGAAACTTGTCAATGTTTATTTAATTTTTTGAAGCTTATATATATAAGAAGGATGTTTTTTTTAATTAAGGGAAGTATTTCTTTTTGTAATTATAATTAATATTTATAAGGCGTTAAACTCTGTATTAATTGCTTAACCATACAATTAATAAAGAGTTTACTTTTGGAAAAATTGTAATAGGGAAAAATAGTGGAAAAATAGTTACGCTTGTTGACGAAAAATAGTTGACGAAAGCAGCAGCTCCTATTACAGCCCACGAAGGTCATAGATGACACCAGCCTCGAGCCTATAATAAAAAATCGACTTGGTTGGTTTTTTTTTTTATTTACATCGCCATGTAAAGCAGCACGAGGGCTGTTGGTGACGGGCTTCTAATGTTGAACCATGGTCAAGTGACGAGAACGACACTTGAGCTGGCACCCCTTCTCCAAAATTCTACACCACGCCAATGGAAGGACTTTGAATCGTGACAGATTCAACGTCCACCAGCTCCTCTACACAGCGTGTCTTCAGTGGCAATATGTTTCGAACCCGCGAATCAACAACCCAAGCTTCGAGTTTGCCACCATGAACCTTCGACTACCACGGCCATCTAAAATGTCGACAGAAAGTTTATCAACAAGTATCCCTCTACTCCATTGACGTCAACATTTGTAGCGATAAACTTTACAGTTGCGTACTACACTGCTGGCCATCCAAAATGCAATACCAAGAAGGACCAGAGATATGACAGCAAAATTTATTTGTCAGATAACATGTACAAAGATCAAGCGATTTAAATTACAGCCTCTCTTGACGTGTGGATGATTACAAAATCGGTAGTTAGTGTAGCCGCCATTATTGTCTATAACCATTATCATACCTCGGCATAGAATCAAAGAGCCTTTGAATGTATCCTTCGGGTACAGCAGTCCGTGCGGCTTTTACATATTGCTAAAGTTGGTCTGGTGTAGCAGCGGGTAGCTTATCCCGGGCCAATCGTTGTACTAGTATGAACCACACACGTTTTCGATTGGTGATAGATCGTGAGAACAGCAGGCCAAGGAAGCAATTCAGTCTAATGGGTAAAGAAGAACTCTTGAACATTGCGTACCACGTGTGGTCGAGCATTATCCTGTTCTAATATGGCTGATGGCAAGCGCTGAATGTATGGGAGGACCATGGGCTTCAACACCTCAGACATGTAGCACTGGCTGTTCAGTATACTGGCAATGCCTACTAGAGGGGTGCGGCAGTGAAATCCAATACCACCTCAAACCATGATGCCGGGTGCAGAACCAGTGTGCCTCTCACCACGGTGTCACCAAACTTAAATTCTACCATCGTGATGTTGCAAGAAGAAGTAGGATTCGTCAGTGAACACAATGTCGTTCCATTCCGTTATCTATGTCCGTCGTTCATCACTCCATTGGCGGCCCAAATGCCTGTGGTTTCCAGTTAAGGGTAAACGAAGCAATGAACGCTTGATGGACATTCCACTCTGCAGCAAACGGCAACGAATGGTACGAGCGAACACCAAGTGATGCGTAACAGACTGAATATGTTGCGCTATGTTTCTTGATGTGGCTGCTCGATCCATCACTGCCATGCGCACAATCCGCCTGTCATCACAGGCAGCGGTGCAACGAGGTGGCTGTGATCGGTTCCGACGATCCGTCGTTTCCTCCTGCATCCAGAGATGACAAAGTATCACAGTAGCTTGATTTCTTTTGACATGTTGACCGATTTCTCTGAAGGATAATAAACAATCGATATAGGCTACTATTCTTCCTTGGTCGAATTCAGAAACTTAGTCAAAAGACGCTCGATGTCTTGCACGAAGCATAGGTAAATAGCTTACGTATAGGAAACAAAAACGCATGGAAAAAACAATTGCTGCACTTCAAATTGCCAATCTGTTCTCCCCTTATATAGCACTTGCGGACGGTCGCTCGTGATGTGCGTCTGCGCTATAATGCTAATGATTTGCATATTTCATCGCCACCAGGGCATGTTGTAAATTTCGCATGGTTTGCATGCTTCCTTCAGGATGTTGCATTTTGTATGGCCAGCAGTGTATAGTATGATGTTTAATTTTGAATAAAATAAGTAATATAATTAAGTCAATTCCTCTTCTTAGGTCAACAAAGAAAATTTTTATTTTAGTTACATTTTATTAAATAGTTACAATTAATATAAATATGTATATACGTATGACAGAATCACATTATTAAGCGGCCAGATAGAAAGCGAATTTCCTTGCAATTTTCCATTTTCCTTTCTATATATGGTGCTGGACTATTTTTTGTTTGTGTGTGTGTGTTTGTTACTATTTATTCATTAATTACATTTAATTTAGTATAGTAAAAATAAATCGCATTCTCAGAAATTAGGCCATCCAAAGTGGTATTCGAACCCATGTCCTTCGGATTAAACGTCCACAGGGACACAACGAACGAGTTTCCATTCTATATATGCTGTTGGACTATTATTTTTTGTTACTATTTTTTCATTTATTTAATTAATTAATACTTGAAAAAAACTGTATTAACATCAAATGTCATCCACTACAAGTTTTAAAAAATGTATTTGAACTTGAATGGATGAACAGAAAGTATTTTTTAGAGATTGAAAATTTGAACAAGATATATATATATATATATATACCTTGTTCACTTATATATATATATCTTGTTCATGTTGTTCACCCTATATATACTTACAGTGGTGGCCAAAATTGTGGACTCTTTTTAAAATTGTTATGTTTTTTAAGTTTGTTGCTAATAGAAAATGTTGCGTTGCACAAAATGCAACATTTTCTATAAGCATACAAATTTAAAAACATAACTTTAAAAAGTGTCTACAATTTTGGCCACCACTGTATATATGAATATATATAGAGAGAGAATGTGAACTAATAGAGTAGGAATTGAAAAATAGCGTTGATCTGTATTATCATTTATAGAGTATTGGAGAAAATTAGAGCGAAACTATATTTATTCAGCAATAAAAATCATAATTATATTATGCACTTTAAAAAAAGACAAATAAGTGCAACGATTCCTTGATTCTAATTGTTTTCTACGTTTAAATCATGTGTCTGAAATGACACGCTTTCCTTGTTTACAAATATGAAATCTTAAAAAAGCAGTAAGATAAAAAAAAAAGCATTTCGAAACGAGAATTTCTGAACAGTTTTCATTAAAAAAACTAGTCTGAATTTTTTGGGGTGTTTTCTGGCGAATACTTGAAAGTGGAAGTAGGTCAAGAAATAATCTGAATATGAAATGCGTGTCTGGTCAGTGCTTTTTGATGTGAATCTCGCATGTTTTTATCCTTCGTTTTTAAAAAAATTCTTGGGTAGCGAATTGTGATCGAGTTAAGGTTGAATATATCTCCTTTCATGTCCAATAAAAGAGGGAATAAATAATTCTTAAAAAGATTTAGTGTTTTGAATTCCGTACAATTAATGGTTGTGTTTTCTTCTTGAATGCTTAAACACAAACCTATAATTTCAAAAGTTGCGGAAAAATGTTTTGTAAACTGAAACCGGTATCTCAAACTTAGATTACTAATAAAATTATACAGAATAGAAAGTTCGATCATTAGGACTTCACGCCAAGCTAGTATATAGAAATAAAAACATTAAGTATCCGTTAAAAATTATGACCCAAAAAGTCATAAGCAAAAAAAATTTGATTAATAGTCTATTTTCAATTAATAGCTACATGTTAAATTGTTACTTAAATTTTACGAGTATATTTAAATCGAATAGCTTGTGCCACATTCATTAATTGAGAAGTTCAATTTGTATTAATTTGCTACATTACAGAGCATCCCAACGAATTCTAATCGATGGAATTCCTATATTTTGATGCATATTAGGATGACAAAGTTCGTTAAAATGAAGTGAACTATAATGTTATTAGTCTTCATGAACGGAAAAGTCTTTTAAAATGTGTACAGAATCAACTAACCACTCCATGAAAGGTTTTACACTTAATTTGATTGAATGTTTACCCGGTTCCCTTATACTCCGAAAGCAGTAACGTAGACAAACTTTTCTTATGGGGGGATATACATTCTAAAAGACACGACAAAAGCGCCGAGACGTAATCTTTATGGTAAAAATTAAGGTTCTGTCTATGGGCGCAACAACCCTACCCTTGTGAATGCTACTGTCCACAAGTCGGTCTTTAATGGAATCAGGACATAAAGCGCCGATTCAGTTACAATAGGATTGGTTTCGAGGGTTTCAACTTTTTGTTGTTGTTGTTGTTTCTAATGTCACTGTCTTACGCTGTCAGATAGAGGCTACGAAATTCATCGTGGCAAGGGGCTAGGTGTACGCCTGCCGTTAGCTTTTGTACTAGGCGACAGTAATCTAATTCAATATCAAATGCTGAGTACACATAAATAATAAGAACATTCCTTCCATGAAATAGAACTACAATGCATCTGAGTTCGAATTCATTTTCATAAAGGATGAATTTGAGAAATAGTGAAATATATTGAGCCTTAATTTTTGCGTGGCGTAGTGTTAAATGTTAGAATGTAATAAAGAAGCATTGGAAAGTGAGACTCTGTTGACTAGCTCGCGAATCAAAATTCAGCGATTCATCTTCAGAAACACATTGAGGTTATGATAAAACAATAGTTAAGCAAAATCTTATCAGAATTTCACGAATTAGAATTTATATCATTCATTTAAAATGATTCCTTCATTCAGTAAGCTTTCATATTGCTTTCTCTGTGTGGTTTCGAAACAAATTAACACATGCACGGCACTTCTCTTTGGTAAATAACCTTAGTAGAGTTAAAGCTACGAGTTGGCTTCTATAGTCAAGAGAATATGAGCTCAAAATTTGTGGTCAGTCATATTCTAGTCGAACTATGATTTCGAGATCTGAACATAATGTAGGGATTGTTGAATGGAGTTGAAACTCAAAATCCTCTTATGATGTAAATATTAAACAGTTCGGTTGTCGAGTTCAAGCCCATAATTCAAAATCATGTCTTTCACAACTAGTCAAAGGTGGGCAAATAGCGACCATCACAGAATTTTTGTGAAATATGTAAATCAATTGAAAAAAACAACCACTATTTTAACTTGTAATTATTTTTTATGGTACAATTTATACCTTTTCTGAGGTACAAAGTTAACTAATGAATGCAATTATTTTTATTACTATTCTCAGCCTTCCACTATTCCCAGCTTCCACAATGTGGATCTAGAGCTAAAACAGTTGCTCGCCCTTGCTTGATCTAGTATGATGTCAATAAATCTATAAACTTAGCAAATAACTGTTAACTGTTAGAAATTCATCAAAGACCCTTTGGCAGAATAATGAGTTTCAAAGGGAGAAACAAAGCTTGTGAAGTGGATATTTGTATCAAGGTTTAATATCAGATGTTTTCCATGTTCCATTTAACTACGGTTCAAAATTACAAATTATGTTACACACATACACACATGTATGCATATATATGTGTGAATATATAATAATATTTTAGCCAATGTAAAAGGAATTCTTAAGCGAGATGATGATTATTTTAGATCATAGGTTCCCAACCTTTTTTGAACTGGCGCTCCCTTTTCTAATAAATATTTCGATATCGCCCCCTTTTCTAGTGAATATTTCGAAACCGCCCCCCCCCCACTCTAGCGAAATGAGAGTATACATAATAGATGGTGAAAACAAGAGTTAAATTTAAAAAATATCCTATTACTAAAAGAATATATTTTGTAAATTTCTTTTTTTTCTTAAGTCCCAGTTTTTTACTTGCGAATCTGAAATATCTATTGCCACAAATATATTTAAATGTGTGTGTGTAATATTATATATTTTAGTCATATAGGTAGGATATTGTTGGAATTGAAACGCTAATGAAGTTCTTCATTTAAAAGAGTGGAATAAAAGGTTTTTAGATTACCAGTTATAAAGACAGGCAGGGGCTTAGATGTTACGAAGTAATTCATAATAAACTATTGCTTACAAAATAAATATAAATTGACAGTTTCAGCCTTTATAGAATCACGTTAATTCCTGGTTAACATATTTAATTATGTTTCTTGGATAATATACGTAATGAAATGCAGTGGACGAAACATTTTTCCTACTGCCCACAGACAAAGACAACACGTGCACTACAGAAATCAAAATGCACTATATCATTCAATTTATTGTACTTCTGAATGTAATGTAATCTTTTAAATTTTTCATCCACTTCCTGTACTACCGAAATATCTGAATTTTCGTACATGTGATATGAAATTATTTAAATACATACAATCAACATAAGGTATGTAGTATTACAGATTACTTTTATTAGTACATAATCAGTTTTTTTTTTTAGTCTTTTTTGGTTAATCTGCCCAAGCCCCTCCGTGCCATCTCAACGCCCCCCTGAAAGCCTCAAACGCCCACAAGGGGGCGTTATCGCCCACGTTGAGAACCTATGTTTTAGATGGTCATTGACGAGGTGTCCTTTGGAATGGCAAATCTCGTTCATTGTACATTTAACACAAAACAGGGAATGGACGACACAGCAAAGAACAAATACAAAAGACGCTGCAAACTATGTAACGAAGACAAACAGACACGAGGCTGGATTTTCCAGAATCTCGGTATTTTTACGAAGCGGTAAACGGAAGTACAAATCACATGATCTCCGTAGACCGAGCTTGTTTATTGGTGGAAACATATCGTTCACTAGATTCCCGTTGGGCGGGTAGCTAGTTATTACTTATGCCCGAGTTCTAAAGGTCAGGACCATTGCAAATTAAAAACATGTTCAAGATTAAATTAATGGGAATTATAATTACATATTAATTATTATATATTAATATTAATGGGACTAATATAATTATTATTATAATTATATATTAATGGGAACATTATATATATATATATATATATATATATATATATAATCCATAAATATATGCAAATAGTTATAAACCTAAGTATAACCAGTCAAGACAGTAAGAAATATGAGCCACAGTAGTACAGTAACAAACTCTTGGCCTTAGAAACCAAGATTGCAGGTTCAAACAAAGTTTTGTGACTAGTCAACCTTCTCCTGTAATTTGTCTATACACTGAGCCATAGGGAAAGGAAGAAATATTAAAAGAAATGTAATTATTACAAATAAAATACACAATACTATTAATATATAACGATAAAACTTAATAGCATATATAAATATATATATATTGATTATATCCCGAACAAATATGAGCTGACGATAAAATTATAAAATCAAATGTTACTTATATATATGTGTGTGTGTGTTTGTGTGAAGTTGTGTAGTTGCTATTGTCCAGTGGTTTTAAATTCGTGGCAATGAGTTCGAGTCCGGTGCCCTTGTACACACGTCGTGTGTGTATATGTGCGAATGCATATTTACTGAATATATTTCTTTTTATTAAAGAAACGGTAGGATGAACGTGGTGTTTTTGTCGTCGTGTTATGCAGGTTTGCGTTAATAATTAATTCATACTTTCCATCAAAAAAATTATTCCACACAAGTTCGGGTCATATTCATTAAAAATATGCAGGTTTTTTTTATGACAATTTAATGATTTAAACCCGATGAGAAGATAAAATAAGCCGAGGTTTTAAGCCCTTCAAATCTCTCATTTCTTATGATTGATACCTTTAATAATGTCCCTTTTGTAAACTGCTGCCAGCATCTATACTTGATGCGGATCAAATGAAAGGGAGCCTAGATTGTAGAACCTGGGTCCGGTATGAAATCACGAAGCAACCTTTTGACCCGAAACTCGGTTCCAGCCTCACCCTTCTGCACTATCGGTCAATCAGCGGGAATTATCGTCACTTTTTGCTCTGAGCACTACATTTGGCGGGATATCTCCGAGATTAACCTCCGCATTCTTTTCACGGTCATCAGAGACGCATAAGGTAATAGTCACAGTCACCGCATTAGCAAGTGTGCTTTTTCCTAATGCAAAAAGCGACGATTACTTATTTATAACGCGTCTCATTCCAGACGTTTTTCACGAAAGGATGGGAATAAAACGTTATTTCCGAAGAAAATAAACTGATGAGATTTAAATTGATGCGCAATGTCTGTCTAGACGGGGTTTTTGGAAGCCGTGGACCAGAAAAACATGAAATGAGATTAATGCATATTAATTACACTTGTTGGGAATTTGCATTAACTGTAAACTTATACCAGCTTATTAAATTTTTTATATATAGTTTAGTTGTTATTAGGGGGGAAGTCACATTTGAAGTGTTATTTTTATTTTTCAAACTTCGATTTTTTCTTCTGTTCTTTTTCTTTGCATTTTTTACTTTATTATAAACTTTATTCAAAAATTCTACATCACTTAAAAAAAAAATTAATGCTTCTTTTTATATCTAAAAATTATCGAAAAAGTATTTTTTTGTCTTTAAGTTAACTTATTTTTAGCAAAACATTGCACTTAGCCCAAAATATTGCACTAAAGTTTCTTTTCGCCCATAATAATTGAATAAAGTTGCTTAAAGTTATAAAATATTTGAATTAAAATGAAAATTATGAATAAATTAATGAAATTAATCAGTTTTCGAATTATAAATATAATGTATCTTCAAAAATTCATGATATACGTTTTATTTATTCACCAACATCTCCGCGCTATGCAGGTTGAATACATTCATGCCTAGCTTCAGAAAAAAGTGTTTTGATTGATGGAAATGGCTTTCTTTTACTAAATTTAAAATTACGGTGCCCCCCATCCGGTATAATAGTTAGTGACGCTGACTGCTGTGCCTTAAGGCCAGGGTTCGAATCACGGAATAGGCATGGATGTTTGTAAATGTATAGTATCTTCGCGGCATGGGGGTACTCTAAATAGCCGTGAGTCATGAGGTTGGTGGAAGGGGAAAAGAGGTGGGAGGCCCTTGACCACCTCCAGGTCAAAATTGGGGTGGAACCGAGCAAAATCGTACTGTCACCTGCATGGTGCTCAAAGCTTAGACTAACGACAGGCATAAAAACCTAGCCGATAGCCGTGATGAATTTCGTAGACCTTGATCTGATGTTACTGTCGATCAGGTGGCATAAGTAACAACAACAAAATTACAGTCGGTGCTCCTTGGTCCAGTTTTCTTTCAACCAGATGTGTGGACTCCTTCAGGTCTTGGGTCCCAATACAAATGTAGGCTTCACCTATGATACTAAAAAGTAGACAGTACATAGCATACGCTGTCAAATAATCGTACAAACAATAACCCAAAACAAATAAATGAGCATGACTTACAATCGCACAAACTGTCTCAGCCGACTGCCGACTGAATGAGTAATTATGGTGTATGGTGATAGGTCTGGCCTGTACGTGGACGACGGTCATCCCATGTAGCCAGTTGACATATCGTTTGAAATACCCAGTTCTTCGGAGAATGAAACCGGAAATAACATTTGAAATTATTCAAATTATGATCTTATTTAGGCTGAGTCGAGAACAAGACGAAATCCGCATATTGCAGCCGCGGCCCAGTTGATACATGCCTTAAGATTTCCCTAGTATGTGTGTGTGTGTGTGTGTGTGTGTGGTCACTGTAGCCAAATAATCATTGCCGCAAACTTGCGACTGACATTGCTTTTGTCGAGTCGTGAGTTCTAGTCCTAATGCCACTGAAGACCCGCAGTGTAGAGGGCGCAATACATGCTAAATCTGCTGTGGCTTAAATTACGAGTTTTGCCCTCAATAGTCCTCGTATTTCATCGTAATACCTCGTTAATGGCTAATTAATCAATGCACAACTAGACTTAAATTAAACTAGTCACTCCCTCGAGAGTTAAGGTTGATAGATTATTAACTTCGTACTTAGAAGCAACACGAGAGCTATTCAAAACAAACCTCATAATTTTGAATCATGGCCAAATGACGAGGACGACACCTGAGTTGGCAACTCATTCTCTTAATTTCTTGCAACGAAGAACTCAGTCCACGAAATAAGTCATTTAAACTTTGATTCCTTCTAGAAAGTTCAGTGTATTTTCCTTTTTTCAGATATGCATTCCTAAAGATGTGTGTCATTGATTTACACTATTGTATAGTCTGAATTTTTTTTCTTTCTAAATTATGATAAACTTTTTTAAAAATTATGAACGTGGTTTTTTTTCTGCACCTTTTGTGAAATTATTTTGTGGTTTATTGCATATCTTAAGCTTAACGAACCATTGCATTATTCGTCCAAGTAATTATCCTCGAAGAGGTTGGTTTAGTACATACTGTATATATTTGCAAACAAATTACGTGTTTCATCCACCTCTTTTTCCTTAAATAACCTCTATATTGAAAATATTTACCAGCATCGACTAGTAATCAATGATATTCCGCTCTTTTGAGTATGTCTTGTCCTTTTGCTAACAATTAAACTAATTTAAGACACATCTAGTATAATCTAGAAATGGCAAAATATTCAAAATATCAAAACGACAATAAGTTTTGAAATTAGTTTTTACGATAATTTAGTTTTTAAATTCGGATTATGATAATTATATGCCGCCTAGGAAATAAGGAATGAGCACCCGTCAAATAAATTCGTGGGACTAGTTCCGTCATCCTCAGACCCTCGATTTTGAAAATTTGATTAATCCTTCTGGTAAGTTGCATTCAATTCTCTCCGGAGATTAATTTTACAGCTTCGGAAGTGATCGATTTTATGCATTTCCCGAGTGATATTAAAACTTCTGTATATCACTAATTTATGTTCTAGGAAGATCTCTATTTTAGGTATGAGGTAAGACTTCTTATGCGGAAAATGTTCAGTTTGATAAAGTATTTTGTGCGAAAATTGTGGTAAAATAATTCTTTTTGGAAGTAATAATACCGATATTTCACTCCGAAAACTCTAACATGCCTCACACAGGTACTTGACTAAACATGAGTTGCATCATGGCCTTTTCTATCGCTTCGGTTTACATTTATCTTCAGCATAAATATATTCTAAGAATCGAAGGAAACAATCAAATTTTAGGATAAAAATAGCAATATACTAGAATTTTAAAAAAATCATCTAATTCCACATGTGAGCACTAAACTTTTTGAAGAGATATTTATATTTCCAAGTAAATTACACTGATAATCATCCCCTGTGCGTGAATATAACCCCTCAAATATTCAAAATCTTAAGAAAAAAATACAACCGAATTACTACGATCGCCAATATATATATATATATATATATATATATATATATATATATATATATATATACATTAAATATTTAAATTCTCAAAAATTGTTATCATTTATAAGTATTGTTTCCATAGAAGATATTCATTGTTGAGTTTTGAATGAAGTTTTTATTTAAACTGTTACGCTAAATGTGATAAAATTGATCTTTCGATTGGTATAAGGAATTAGTTTAGCTCTCTGTATTTTTGCTGTTGAGTTTGAGATTTTGTTATGATTAAGATATCTGATTACCCTAAAATTGCCAAAAATTGACACATTTTTTTGTGATTTTAATTTATAGGCCATTTATTAGCTTTATAAAAATACCAAGTTTATTAATTTCCGTTCACTAGAACAAAAACTACAAATGTTTTAGCAAAAGTAAATGCCATTACTTTAAGCAAGATATGTCATACTTTAAAACGCGTTTTCTCGATATGTGTTTTTTTGAAAATGCTCGAACGGGGAGAGCAATTGCTCACAAAGTTTTGAAAATAATTAACTGAAAACTTTGTGTATGTTCTGTATAATAGTAGAAGTGTTTTAACCATCAAATTTAGCAATCACTGTTTTATTACAAAATTTATAGTCCCTTACGTTAATATGAAGCCCAGTGGCTGAGTGGTTAGTGCATGCGCAAAGGCGGGCTGGGGGGGTTGCTGCTTCATTCGTGGGTGTATGGCACAGCTGCTGGGAAACGTGGGGGCGTCAGTGACGGACTGCTTGCTCGGGGGGCGTACTGGTTGGCCAGTACTGTATGTTTGTATAGTTTATTTTGTTAATCACTGTTTTTTTAAGCAACTTTATATAATAACTAAGTTAAAGTGCTCTAGTTTTTATAAAAATTAAAATATCTTTCTATCCTGAAGGTCATTTCATAAAAAAATAACATAGCAACACATCAGAATTGAAAAATTGAAAATTCGTTTATAAACTTTTGGTACAGAATGGGCCGCGTTTATGTAATTTGTTTGTAAATTGTTACCCATTTTTTCCCATTTTAGTAATAATAATTTCTTTTTCTCTACTTAATGTTAGCATATTTTTCTTAAAATTTACTAAACAAATCTAAAAACAATAAAAAAATCCCCATATCTCCATTTTTTTAAAAAAAGGTAGTGAGATACTTTATAAATTCTTCGTCATCTAACTCATCAAGGAATACTTTTTTGTGATTTTAACACGTGAAGTAAGTGTAAGAAGAGGAATCGAACTGTATTAAAATAATGTTGTAATTTCAGAATTTTCATTGTTCTCATATTGAAAATATTAAATACTACGGAACTTAAGGATGTAACTCAAACCAAGGATATAATGTTAAATTGTGTATGTCTCTCATATAAACCATACTAAAACTAAACTAAACTCAGCGAAACAACAGCCCGAGAAGGCCAGAGCTTACTGTACCTATCTCAGTTTTCATGATCTTGGTACTGAGCTGCATGAGCAGATATTCTGGTCAGGTGGCCAGTCTGTCGTAAGACTCTCAGTGTTTAGTTACCAAGCAAGTTTGGTACTCATTTGTCGACTCAATGAGTGGATTAAAGGCTGATTTCTGGGGACATTTCGAATTATTTTGAGTAAAATAAAACCCATTCAGGTATTTTTATCGTATCACCTTCATGAATTGTACAAGTTAAAATGGGCTGATTGATTGTCTATTAACGACGCCTCTCAAAATTACAATAGAACTATTGCGATGAATTTTGTAATTTTGAGCCACGATCTTTATGTCCCCTTGACTAGTACCTCCGGCTCAACAGAAAGAACGCTGACCGCGAATTCATGAATTTAAACACCCGACAATCGCGGCCATAAGAGCCAAAATTAACAAATACCAATCAAACGTTATTGATATAAAAATATTACAGAAACTCGTAGTCTTGTGAAATGAGCATTTTCTTAAGAACATTTCTTTTGTGTTGTTTTAGTTTGTTTAACCAGACATGAATTTGTTTAATTAATGTTTTATTCAAGTTAAGAGCAGCTGGTGGGTGATAAGGTACATAAACATAATGCATGGTCATTAAATAAAAATGACATATAAGATTAGTGTACGTAATGATTTGAGGTCCAGATTAACTTTTAGCATAGATGCTTTCTTATATTCGGGATATTCAGGTCCATGGCCTTCCAGTCAATAGTAGCAATTTTATTGTGGATATCAAAATTTCCCGATTGGATATCAGAAATATAAAGCAAATTTCAAGGACTTATAGTTTATGCATATTATTTATTTTTCGTTATATTGATGCTGGCAAAAAAAAATCTCTTTACGAAACTAATTTTACCCAATATCTTTACTGGAGAAAAAAAAATCACTTACAATAACATCAATATCTCGGTGGAACAACAGAACCTGTTCTAAAAGCTATTTAAAAAAATTGTCACGTGTTGATGAATGTCCACAAGATTTTGAGCAAAAATATATAGCCAAATATTTTCATTACATGATGCGGAATATTTCCTCTCTCTCAAACATTTCACTTAATTTTATATATACCTAGAGGTAAAAAACAGAATTATATGAAATATTTCAAATATAATATTATTTTAAAGTTGCGTAAGAACCTTTACCTATATATCAGCTGGTCGATATGTTTTAAAGACGGTAAATATACATATAATCCTGAGCCAGTTACAAAAATTAGGCTATTTCCAAGCACCGCCAAAAGATCCATGTGCAAACAGAAAATAATAGTGGAAAGAAGACTTTTTAGAATCTAATAATAATAATTTTGTCATCTCTCTCGTAGCAGTTTCATTCAAAAAAATAGTTCTTCCCCCTTTAGAAATGAATGCCAACAGACTTTGTTCGACTGGAATCTAAATTTATTGTTCGGCAAAAGTATTGTTGACATTTGAAAAAAAAATTATACACGAAATTTCTGTTGTAAATTTTGAAATTCTGAGCTTTTTACAAAATGATTTATATATATGTACTTTAAATATGTTAAGGATACATAACGATGAAAAGTTGGTAGTTTTTCCTAATTTCATAACGTATAACACTAAGAAAGTCTTAAAACTTTGGCTTAGGAGCAATATTATAATTTTTCTGGATATAGTTGCTATTCAGATTAATAGTTGTTAACACTTTTATCGTTGAAGTGATTGTAATCAATTAAATTGTTTATAAAAACATTTCAGTTATTATGGAGTTTTTTTTTATTTCTAGGAGAAATGTTCCATATGTATAAATTTCTCATTCAATATAATGCAAATATAAATTTTCCAATTAGATATTTATGCCATTATTTAAATGTTTAAAAAATTCGCATTTTGTTTTGAATTCATTTATGCTTTTTAAAAGCATTCCTATATTATATCTTGGACATCCAAAATGTAGCAACAAAAAGGACTAGAGATATCAAAACCTAACTCATTAAAGAAGGTAACACATAGTACAAAAGTAAAATGATCAAAAATGCAACATTTTCAAAGATAAGGTAGACGAGGAAAATCATTATTGAATCTTACTGCCACTACTATATTCTTCAGCATTGAAGGAAGGAGGGTTTAGAAAACTTACTTGGAAATGGCAGGCCATGCTGACTTTAGACACTACGAAAATTGATCTGGTGTATCCGCTGGAGAATCGTTCTCTAAATATTAATGGTCAACTTCGCGAAACGTGTTGAATATTAACTTTTGGAGACCAGCGTATAACTAGACAGTTTTGGTCAAATTTGAATAGCCGCAGTAATACATTGCCAGCTAGTACTTTTAGAAACTAAGACTGTAGGGTTGAATATTGTTTAAGGGTGCCAACCTTCCCCCCATATTTGCCTATATTACTGGATTAGAAAAGAAGAGAAAATAGCGTACAAAAAACTTATTTGTAAGGCTATAAATAATTTGTTAGAATAGAAAATTAAAATACTAAGAATAACAGATAAATCTACATACCTTAAAATAAGAAAAACAACAGGTAAATTTGATAAATATTAAATAAAAATCTAAACTTCAGAAATCTTAAGCCACAACCCATCAACGAGAACCTTCCAAAATGGAAACTATAATGAAGCAGTGGGTGTTTCTTAAGGCTGTTTTCGGATAATGTTAAAGAATAGGACACAAATTAAAAATATTTTTTTCAGAGATACAAAAGTACTCAAACATTAATATTATATTCTGGCTTCACACTATCTTGTAGAGAATCGATTATTTTATCATACTACTCGTTTTTATCCGAGTTGACACACTTTTTGTTTTATAAAATCTGTTTCACATTTTTTTTCTCCTATATTATAGTGCTAAAGGAGCTATCCCTTTAATGTTAAACGGAAAAACTAATTATTTACGAAACATTTTGAAATTTTAATAACACTATATTATAAGCAAATGCATGAGTTGCAATGCCACAAATTTTTATAAAAATTGAGGCATTTTTTCTGTCCAAGAATGTGATCCGTGTTAAGTTCACGCTCTAGTACATTTGGCGAAAACTGCCTTAACAACGCACCCTAAGACAACGCGAATTCTATTGTTGACGGACCTCGTAGTTTTGAGCGATGGTCAAATAACGAGGATGACACCTTACCTGGCACATCACTCTTCTAACTTTCACATCATTCCAACGTGAGGACTTTGAACAACGATTGATTTAATGTGCATTAGCCTACACGGTGGATCTTCAGTAGCTCTAGAATTCGAGACAACGACTTGGCAACACTGACCACGGTCAAAAGGTTACCGCGACCCCATGGCATGTACAAGAAAACACACAAGGATAAAATTGACCCAAAATGCTTCAAATAATCTATTTTAATGTTTACTTAAGAACCATATACAAGTTTTTTAAACAAATATTTTACAGGAAAATATAGATGTGAATGCAATTAAAAAATAAGAGGGTTATTGTACTTAAAAATTGTAAAATAATTTAACCATTAGTGCCGTCTCGGAAAAGTAGATGAACGTTAATAAAATAGCATGTAAAAATGAGAATAAAAGCAAACGAAAAAACGTAAAGAAAGAGCACTAATAAATTACAGAGTTATAATAAATCAACAATATTGAACAGTACTGTTTCGTGTCTGAAAGTGAATGAAAATACCAAATCACAGTACAATAACTTATATGTACTATCATAGTAACAATTGGTATTTAAACATTAAGTGCACAAAATTTTTAAACAGAAAACTGTTCTTCTATAGATTTAACCGTTTCAATGTCATCATTTTATGTGTTCAATGCCTATTTCTATTTTTTAATTAACCTTACATCATTTTAAATGATAATCATGTAACATCAAGTGAGATTGTTTGATATTTGTTCGTAAACATAATTGTATAAGTATGTGATTTCATGAAATATCCTCTGAGTAATTCATAATAGTTATTATCAATTCATTTAAAATATGTCTCAGAAAATAAAATTCGACGTCCTTTAAAATTTAACCAATGGTCAGTCATTACTGTTTTGGAAACTTTTAGTAGGAATATGTTTGTACAATTCTAATTATTGAATTATACTGAACATTTTTCAAGTTCAACCAATGTTCTGTCAAAAAAACAAAAAACAAAAAAAAGAAAGAAAGAAAGAAAAAAGAAAAGAAAAGAATTGGGAAGAAATTTTTTCCCCTCTTAAACTGAGTTTTTACGATATTTATCGGTGATATTTACTTATTCAGTTTACCGTGACGAGATTTGATTCCTGTAGCATATAAGATGGAAATTTGACACTTGAACTAATAATTCTAGTTTGCCAAGCCTATTTTAGGTTTAAATTTAAAAAAAAAAACTGAGTGGAACTGTGCAGCATTGCCTTATTTGTTTTATACAAATTTTATTTCTTCCAAAACAACTAGTTTCGAGAATTTTTTATTTTTAAGTTAAATGTGAACTATATAAGAGTAGATTTGAAAATGACATATTTGACAAGAGATAGGAGAAATACTGAAGCAAACGTGCCAGCTGATCCTACGGAGATTACAGTTCTTTGAAAACAAATACAAGTACTATGGAAGGCAAGCACTAAAATAAGCATTACCTAAAACTGAATCGTTATGAATTTCAAGACTATTTACCTTTATTTGGTTGGATCTACCAAATATAAGTTTATGTGGTTGTTGCCTATTTCTTTAAGTGTAACTTAGCCATTCAAATGACAACTGTTACAAAAATTTCCAATTAATTTCTCTGAAAAAACTTTCTTACGACTTGATTCACATAAAGGGGTTCATTAAATACAGTGATTTAATTATATAGCATTGGTTACACATATCAGTGCATTAATCAAATGTATACTCGTATATTACGTGAAAAAAGGAGGCTCTTTAAGATGATGATACACTTTGCCGCTACGGTAAGCTAGTTGTCTATGAATGTGTTAATTCTTTGGGTAGACTCATCAAAAAGATAAAAATATTTTGCATATGTGAAATAAATGTGTGACAGGTGCTTACGCGTTTCACTAACCTTCTCAAATATACTCTTTAAATGTTTTATTTATTTCAACCAATCTCCACCGGGAGCCAAAAGTGTGATTTATGCAAATGAGATATTTTATATAAGTTCGGGTTTAGCGAGTTCAAAAAAGGGAAATGAAAGGGGGAATGAAATGAAGAGAGAGGAGAGTGAAATGAAATGAGAAGTGCCTTTTTAAGTGTAAACGTTGCAAGTAGAGTCTACCGTATGTTGTGGATATAATTAGTTCAGGAAAGAACTGAGAGATAGCTGAAACTGAAGCCGCCCATTAAAGGAATCCAGATATTAAAGAAATAGCTAGACGAACCTGCCATAACAAAAGGTATCAGGTTAGAGAGAGAGAGAGTTTTACTTACCCCATTTAAGTATAAGTGTGTAGCTATAATTGTACGCGTCGATCCGTCGTGGATTCAGTTAAGATTCCGTCGTTCATGATTATTGAATCCTTCTCATTCTCCATTGTGTTTTATTGTTCTTAAAGTTGAATAGTATTTGTGTAATCTCTTAATTAAGAAAAGTCAATAAATAAGATTGATTTATTAAATAAGTAGTGATTTATTATGAATTCAACACATCTAAATTCAGGTGATAACCGAAGGGGAGTTGATAATCTTAGAGGTAGCGATAGGCTATGACAAATGTATTTCAAAATAACCATTCTTGAGTACACTGATTGCTAGGTAAAATAATTTTTCAATAAAAGAATGGTTTTCTATGTATGTGCGTGAATAGAGAAAATCATACAATAAAAACAATGATTAATTAAAAAGAATAGTTTCCTCTACAAACTATTATGTATCACAAAATATATTAAAGCTGAAAAATGTTTAAGTTATTTACACACATCTCAGTGAATAAAGAGATTATAGAGATAGAAATATCTTCATAGAGAATTCTTTTTTGTTACGTTAAAAGGTAAAGCTGTCGTAAGGGGCGGGGGGGGGGAGATACGAGTTTTAATATTCGCGTTCTTTATGCAACAATCATATTTCCCTAATAGACATTCTCATCCTGAAATTGACTAATACATTTTTTTTATTATGTTTTTTCCTTGGAATAACAAGCTTTATTTCTTCTCATATTATAATTTTAAGAAAACTAGTTTCCTTAAAAGATTCTTCAGAGAAAGGCAGGTATCATTTCCCTGGCACTAAACTTGAATTGTTACCAATGGTTTCTAAATTTGCTTTAATTTGACACTAAACAAAAATCTATATATATAACTAATCCAATGAACCTCTTTGTAATTCTTAAATAGTTTAATTATTTTTTATGATTATTAGATATGACCATAATATTCACTCAGACTCACTCAAGACGTAGTAGGAACAGAAGGAAATTCTTTTTTTTTTTATTTCACTAAAGATTTCCCAAGGTCTCAACTAGAGAGGCAGCGAATTAGTAAGCTTCAACTTGAGGTAAAAAGAATAATTTTACTCGGGGAAGTATCATATGAGAGTTACAATCGAACCCTAAATCTAAATTTTTGTATTTTATATTAAATCCTCTTGGATCTACAGTAGTTGTAGGGGGCTATGTCTCTTTCTGACTTAGTGCAACTCTCAAACTAAACATTTCATCTCAATTATGTTCAAATACGCCGTTAGATAGAAATGTAGAAAAATAAGTTCTCTTCAACTTTTGGATATTTATGCAAATAATTTCAGGAAATGGACATGAGCTCTCTGGAAGTAGTAGAATCGACAGAAAAAAAATAAAATCAATTCCAAAATGAAATACAGTCGGACTCCGATTTACTGAATCCCTATTTAGCGAATTTCGCGATTTAACGATTTTTTTCTTTTCCTCGAGTCCGAAGCAGGAAATGACTTTTTTCAAAAGTAGGAAATTTCGACATGGAAGGGCCCATTTTTTCTTTGACAGGTGTAGATGAGTCGTGAGTGTAACCTATTGCGTGAGTTTTGAATAGGACAGGAAATTCATTTATATCATCACACTCTACCAAGCAGGGGATATTTTAAGAAATGTTACCGTTTAATCTCTTTCTTGAGATGTGAGGTTTGTTATACGGACGGGTTTACAGAAAAAATTGTTTTTGAAAATTTGCGAAGCATGGCAGATTGTTGGAAACGAATGCGTAGCGATTTTGATGCAGAAACTGATGTTGAAATTTCAAACAGTTACATTTTCTAATGTTTTTCATTGTTTAGAAACTGAAAACATACCTCATGCAGCAGGATATTAATGACGCAGTATTTTCTTCTCTGCATAAAGTTGGAAAAGAACTCTTTCAAATCAAGAATAAAAATGATTGTCAAACATCTAGTATTTTAAAATTTCTAATTAACTGGGGTGCTTAATAATCCGCTAATAGTATTTTTAGTTGCTGAATAAAAAGTGCGTTATTTCTAACTATGAATAGTTTTTGTGTAATTGTTTACTTAAGAATTTCTAAAAGGTGAGTGCAATTTTTTAAAATTTTGTTTGGACCCCGATTTTACGAAAAACTCCGAATTAACGAATAAATTGTTGGATCCCGATGAGATCGTTTAATCAAGGTCTGACTGTAACTATAAAATAACAGCAAATATCTCGCAAGGTAACATAATTTGCGTTGTATGTTATTAACATAACGTCATTCTTACTATTTTTTAACATCCCTTCGAACATTATTTCCATATATGTGCATTTTAATCCTTAAGTCGTCAACCTTTCGCCAGTCATTTTTATTGCCGCGTGTTATCGAAAAATCAGAGAGTGCAGCTTAAAAACTATTATTTCAACGAAGCTCTTTAATCCTCTTTGCGACTCCCAAATTATTTCTATTTCTGAAGAATTTACCAAAGTGGAAAGGAAGAAACAAAATCTTTTCACTTCCTTTTAATCATAAAATGAAAGTCGTTTCGTTATCTACTTTTATTGAACGGCTATCGGCCAGATATGATGGCACATAAAAAAATAAACCATTAGTTTCCAATGACACATTTTCTCTCGTTAACGAAATCAATTCAATCCAATCAACTCAATTGTCAAAGTATTAAGATGTAAAAACGAAGTGAACTCTTTTAATGTGTATTCTTTTGAGGAAAATGTCCTCGGCTAAGAATACTTCTCTTCCAATTATTCTGGACGAAAAATCGTCATGTTTCCTTTTAGCCACTTATACGTAACTAATGAACTGTCAGCATTCTCGACTGGATGATGAAGTCGTATAAGAGTTATTATCATTTTTTTGTAAAAGCTCTTTGTTTAAAAAAAAGACTATCGTTGTTCCTTTTTTATAAATCTGTTCTCCTTTCCTCTTGCTCTCGAGTTCAACTTGAAAAATTACGACGGAAGGATTTTTTTTTTCTCCTTCAATTAAGTGAGGGCATATTCATTTGAGAGAAGTTAGCGAGAGAGACTTTTTCATTTGCATGACAGAATAGTTCTTTTAATATAGAGATGACATTCATCCGTTATATCGTTGCATTTTTTTTTCCTTTTCAGTTTGTGTTTTATTTAATTAAGATAAATTGAAATGCTCTTCGGTCGGTCAAGTATGAAGAGACACGGATGGAAATTTTCTAATTAATAAATAACGGATGAAACTCAGCACTTTTTATATCTTTACGTCACTTAAGGGATTAACTTCATTCTTAACGTTTTTCTTGAGTAAATTTATGCTGTATGTCAACGAAGTTCGTTAATTTAACGTACTTTCTGTTCTGAAGATATGCTTATGTGTAAAATTTGCATTTAACATAAGTTTTTTCTTTCTTTGTGAATTTTCTGTATTATTTCTTCATTGCTTTGAGGAATTTCATTTCAGAAACCTGAATGTGAAAGATTTTATATTGTTGTTGCATACAATTTTGAAAGAGCACTTCAAAATGTATCGAAATTCTTGCCTCTTTAATATGTCTCGGAGCTGAAGTTATTTCCTTTTTATTCGTTAAGAAAAGCTCATAAATGTTACTTTATACACCAAGATATGAAATTCCATTAAAAGAAATGTCTCACCGTCGATTTTTTATTGCTATTCATTAACCTTTATAGGACCCTAAAATTCCTAAGAGTAAATATTAGTATGTAACTATTTGTTATATTGTGCAATAATATGTAAAATAAATAAAAAATCCTAAGAAAAATACATAACAATGTGCATTTTTTTGGGAATGTTATAGGAATATAATATAATTATTCCCATAAAACAATTTCTCATTATCAGGCATTTGTTTTCATTTGTGTCCAAATATACTTTATTATTGCACAAAATTATACTTACCGCATAATATGGAACACAAGAGAAAACTATAATATATTGTTACTCGACAAAATAAATTGAAATAATAACAGAGCATAAGTATATAGTCCGCGAACGTCTTATTATTAACGCCAAGTCTGTGACTAGACAACTTTTTTCTTGTAAACATTCCCGGTTACGTAATAACGTTCGGCACTCGTTTCATTTTGACATTCCGTATAAATAATGCAGATAAAGTTGTAATTAAATACGACAAAATCCAATTTTAAAATGGGGAAAATGTTTCCCTTATTTGTGAAAGGGTTAATTTCCTTAAAAATATATAATCCGACTAACTAAATATAAATTCAACGTTTCATCCCTTCAGTGGGTCGATAAATGAGTACCAAGCTTGCTTGTGAACTGAACACTGCGGGTTTCGCGTCAGACTGACCACTTGAATGAAACATCTGCACATGAACTCCAACACCTAAAGTCACGAAAGCTGAGATAGGCACAGCAGGCCATGACCCTCATGAGCTGTTGCTTCAGTTTATACTTCAGTTCAGTACTAAAAATAAACAGCTAAATTATAAACATATCGTTAATTTTTATGTATGAACATACTTTATATAAGTATTGGGCACCCAATGGATCATGATCGTTCTTTCAATCTTAAAGCAGGATTTGGTTCGATACCAGAAGAGAAGAGATGTTAAAAAATGAAATTAAAATTCTGCAAACTGACCTAGCCCTAGAAGCAGACAGGTAGCAGCCACCGTAGTAGCCATGTCAATGATACGGGTACCCAAGCTACAGGGGCCCCAACATGCATAAGAGAAAAATCATAAAATATTAAGAGCTCCAGAAGAATTTTTTATGCAGGCCTACTCAGGACTAGCTTCGCCAGTGCGTAATAGATTAATAACCTGAGAAAGATTTTGCAAATATGCGGTCGAAAAAACTACCCTATTTACTCGAACTAAGCCACACTATTTTTCCAGAGTTAATGTTACTGAAAATTAGGTGCGGGTTAGAATCGAAGACAAAACATTTGCTAGGTGGGGGAAATTTAGTTTCTACCCGTTTTCAAAAGGTAAAATGTGACCATCCGTTCTGGTCACTTGCACCTATGACTTATCCCATTCCGTAGATTATCTCCAGTATTCAATCTACCCTAAACATCGTAGTCTACCTGTATTTAGAAAAAAAAAATTTGGATACGATTTCTTTTAATTACCTAAACATCCAAGATATCGGTAATAGACGAGTTTACTATGGCGCAAGAATGAAAAGGAGAGAGAAGGCAATTTTATAATCAGTAAAAACGGAAACAGAGCAGTGGCCACTGAAACTTTGACGCGGATGAAACAAGTATATGTTGATGGCGTAAGCAAAATGATATAATTATCTTTGCTTGTAAATGTTCAACGGTCTTTAACAATTCCTTTACATTCTTAAAAAAAATGTTGCATAATAAATGCATTGGATGGCACGGAAGACTACTCCATGTGGGAAAATGACGACGCCGGCATCAATTCCGAAGTTAGCTGTGACAATGGGAGGGACGAATTAGTTTCGAAACATGATGCTGATGGTTAGAATAGCTATAGGTTCCTCTATGTATTTGAAAGTTTTTAATGCTGGTAAAATAAATAAATCATTAATTCTTATTAGTTCTCATTGCAAATTTTTAAAAAATTTCTTAAGGATCGTATATTGATGTACCTCTTACACAATTTTCTATTTTTTCTCAAAAATTGGGGGTACGGCATAGAATCGACGACAACATCTTTCACAAAAACGATTTGAGAATTTGGGGTGCGGCTTAGAATCAATAGCGGCTTAGATTCGAGTAAATATGGTATCTAACAGCGAATATATATCTACACTTGATTTGAATTTGCATAATAATGTTGTAATGGGTCTACCTGCGAATATTTCATTAATCCTCTTGGATAAAATTATTATTTTTAACCGTAAGTTCTTTTGAAAACGTTTCCGGGATTTAGTTAAATGAGCTCTTCTATTTAAGCGTTGTCATTTGTGTACGCGATGATAGTTGATGGATAGTCAATAGTTGATAGTTGGAGATTAAAAGTGATTAAACTGTGAACACGATTTACGACCGGAGGTCGTATATTTAAGCAAGATATTTACAGAGACTTAAAGCGTAGAAATCAAGAGTGCTCCAGGAGTAAGTTAAATAAAATCTTAATTATATGTTAGTAACTTCAAACCTCTGAAATTGCTCTTCTAATTATTTACTAAGTGCATTTCCTACCTTGTGTTGATTAAGTAAAAGGGATAAATAAAATTGCGTTTAAAACTTGCTATTGCTGATCTTTTTGCTCGAACCTACCAACACCAATTACCCAAAGTGGGTTGTTACAATGAGCGTGAATCAGCTTATTCATATTTAAAGCTCATAAAGCTTGAACAATGTTCTCTACTTACTGATATTTTCATGATAAATATTGATTATTTTTGCCTAGGGACAATTTATGAACGTTTAGTTGGTACATGAAAAAACAGTAAGAAAGGAAAATTTTCTTTTTTCTTTTTTCAGTGGCTACTTTTTAATTAACAAATACTATTTATGAAATGCCATTTTGGTTTAATAGCTCCTCTCCATTTTTGGTTATTAGTTCAAAAGACAAAAGTTTAAAAGTGTTAAATGTCAAAAATTAAGTGGTAGATCGCGACACATTCTTATGGAAAAAAAACCGATCATTAGCAGAAGAGGGAGGAGTTGGCCCCCTCTGCTTTATTCGAATGAAATCCTAATACATATTTCATTCAAAAAGCTACTGCTACTTTTTTATAAATATTTTTAGTAAATGTTTATTTTGATAAAACTTTGTGGCAACACTTCAGACGTTTATCCGTATCATGTGACTTAATGCTGTCTGATAATTAGTCGTAAACATGTCTCAGCAGCTACAAGTGGCGTCCAAATTGGAGATATATGCAGTGATTCATTTTTTCAGGGCGAAAATGTATAACTGCATTAACATTTATCGGAAGTTGCATGAATTGTAAAATAAAAATTGAATATCACGTCAAGCTATCGAGAAATGATGCGACATTTTTAGCATGGTCATACAGAGCAAAACAAAATAAATGTGCGAATTTCTGAAGTTTAAGTGGAAAGTATGTGATCACCCTCAATATAGCCCCGACCTATCACCCTGTATCTTCCATGTTTTTGGTCTCATAAAAGAACTGACGAAGTTGCAACTCAGAAGACGATGTGAAAGTTTCAACCCAAGAATGGTTATCAGACGATGGACGGGATTTATTTTAGAAAGTATTGAAAACCTTGTGCGACGCCTCAATAAATGTTTAAATATTGGAAATAACTACTTTGAAAAATAGATTTTTTAAATTAAATTTTAGGATAACAAGAAAAGATATCGTAAAATTTCGATCATATTTTGCTCTCTGTTAAACAGTATGCACAACTAACTTTCTTACTGACCCTCGAATTTAACTTAAATTTTGTTGTGAAAATAAAAAAAAATATATAGATTGAAAGAAAAAGCGCTAAAATTTTTTTAAAAAGAAAAATGAAAAAGTTAATTTACTATATTTTGTTCCAGCACATAGTTTCTTAATTAGTTTTATAATTTGGTAAACATTCATGTTGCTCGTAATACTTAAAACTATTTTTTTTTAAAAAAGTTGTAAATTGTTAAGTAATTTTAATTATTTATTTAAGTATGGTATTATAATTATTTAAGGCATATAAAATTAATGTTACAAAACATTTAACTGTGTTACTAATTTAACAATTATAAATCTCGTAATTTTCTAGGTTTTCAAACGCCAAGTGTCATATCACCTAAAAAAAAAAAGAAAGGACCGAAGGAAAAATAACTCAAGACTTTCTCTTATAGATTGGAAATTCGACCATATCTTTGAAAATAATTTTTCAAATATTAAATTTCAAAAAAGTTTTTATCCTTTAAGTCTGGATTTATTTGTGATAGTTCTTTTCGTTAGCATTACGGGGCATTATACTTTTAAATTATTCCAATACTCTTAACTTGATTTTGTTTTTTATTATTAAATGAAAACTGTGCAAAATAAAAATGTTCATGTTCAACTCAACGTAAAATATTTTTACTGTCTTTTCTTTTAATTCAAAGCTCTGGTAAAAATTCATGGAACATACAAATGCCTTTTTTGATTCGAACTACAAACAAATATGCCTCTCCACCTAAACTGTATTGAAATATATAACATTCTAATTTCTCGTTCTTAATTGAAAGATTCTTGTAAATATTTTTGAAATGTCAACAGATATAAAGTAATAAACTAGAAAAGATATATTTTGAATTACTAATCATAACTTTGAGATTAGTTAAATATTTATATCATTAATCATACTTATTTTGTTTCTACTGAGTAATGAGTACTAATGATTGAACTAATAAATAATCTCCTTTGAGAAAAAAATTACAATCAGGCATAGTTTTTCGACAACTAGAGAGTGATCCCTTATTAATATCTCTCTCGTGACTTTATCGAAACACAACAACAAAATATTTATACACTGCTGATTGTAAAAAAATGCACAACACCATGAAGGAATCATCAGAATTAAATGAACTTTGCAGCAAATATCAATTATAGGATGTTACGTAAAATAGTAAAGTTTCAGAGTCACCTCGCATGCTTGGCGTGCGCAGCCCCTCTGAACTGAGGATGAAAGCGTATATATAGAGAGCTGTACTGGGACATTGAAAATAGTTAATGATTATTTGTTAGTGGCGAACGTTTAGTGAGACCTAAGTATGCCTCCACGACGAAATAAGGAGAAATTCCAACAACTTACGGAGTTTGAACGGGGGAGGATTATCAGCCTTCGAGAAGGAGGATTTCCCTATCACGCAATAGGAGCTGGTGTGCAGCGAAACAGTTCCACAGTGATGCGAGTTTGTAAGCAGTGGACCGACCAGCACCGAACAACTCGAAAAACGACGAAAGGTGACGTCAGCACGCAACGATCAACATTTGCTCCGCATGGCGGTGAATGACCGTACAGCCTCCTCCAGGCAGTTGGCAGCACGTTGGTCTACTGCTACAGGTGTACTAATGTCAGCTTCGTCAATTCATAGACGTCTGCTGCACCGTGGAGATTGCGTACAAGGGTGCCTTTATACAGGACCCCCCTCACGGCAAACCATCGATGGTTGCGTCTGCAATGGGCTCAGAAGCGCAGAGTCTGGCAAGCTGATTGGCACCAAGTTGTCTTTTCAGATGAATCACGCTTCAATTTGTGGGACCATGATGGCCGCATTCGTGTTAGACGCTATGCCGGTGAACACTGCCTTCCAGAGTGTGTTATCGAACGACATAGTGGCTTAACACCCAAAGTTATGGTTTGGTGCGATTTCGTATCATGGACGATCCAATTTGCTACGAATTGAGGGTAATCTCAATAGCAACAGGTACGTCCATGAAGTGCTGCAGCCAGAAGTCGTTTCCTTCCTTCAAGGCATCCCTGGAGATATCTTTCAACAGGATAATGCACGCTCACATGTTGCAAAGACTATTCGAGAGTTCTGTTCAGCCCAACACATGCGACTTCTTCCTTGGCCTGCTTATTCGCCGAATATGTCACCAATTGAGCACGTGTGGGTTTGATTGGTCGGCGTCTTGCTCGTGATCCGCGGCCTGCAGCTTCAAAAGACTAACTTTTGCTGCGCATACAAGCAATATGGAATTCTTTTCCACAAACACACATTCAAAATCTGTTCGACTCCATGCTACATCGTATAGCAACACTTATTGCAGCGCGTGGTGACTACATCAAATACTGGTTTCGGACACTTAATGTTGTTTTTTGCTTTGAAAATTTCGTCACTTATTTGTACTGATACAAAAAATCGTTTGTTCATTAAACTTCATTTAATTCTGATGATTCCTTCATGGTGTTGCATTTTTTACAAACAGCAGTTTATATTTTTTTTTAAGATTGAAACATTCAGAGAAAAAACTAAGTGCAATATGTGTGTGAACAAGTAGTAGCATATTATTAAAGAACCAGAAACAAACATTTCCTTTTACACAAACCACTAATATATACATATAATGATCAGTAATCATACACTATAAATTGCCCTAAATCTAATTTAAAACAGAAACCTTAAATATATATATAGCATCCAATGAGACCTAATTTAACTCTTCTTCACTGCCCTAAGTCAGTCGTAGAAAACAAAATCTTTCCATTCTGTTCAATTGACTTTTCTTCATATGTTGGTTTTTATTTTTTCATGGTTCTCCATTCCAGAATTTAAGCTTCCTTTGATTTGTAGGATATTTTTAATCTATATCCATTTGTTTTATTATATATATAAGTATATATATTAAGCATATCGTAAGGAGTTTAAATCCAAAAGAAATCAAAGAATAATTCAGCAATTTGTAAAAGATAGTAAGCCTTTGTGAAGAGTGTGTTTATTAGAAAGATGACAGTGAACTTTGTGTTGTTGAAAGTGATGGAAAACAGATGGTGCATCCAGAAGAATTCTGAATACTGAACCTTGGAATCGAAAAATACTTTCTCTGTCAAAAAGAGCCCAGAAAATTCCAGATGTTTGGAACAGCATTAGTATGAGAATGTTTTTTTAAGCTAATGTTCTGAATGAACAAAATTGTGAATTAAAAAATTTTTTGAGTGTATATGCTCAGTAATTTCAAAAATTATTATAAAATTTAACTAAATAACTATATTTACCACTACACTTAGTGTATTTTATTCTTTGGCTTAAATATTACTTAAGTGTTGCACGAAATTTAGAATTTAAGAAACAAAAAGAGTAATTAAAAATCCTTTACAAATAAAAAAAAATCAAGGAAATACAGTTTCATTTGATATCTACAACAAATTCCTATGTGAACTTTTAAAAAATCTTTTCATCAGAAATATATATATACATACTTGTTGTCAAACGTTTTCAAATTCAGAAATGGATTTGTAAGTGTAATAAAAATTATATATAGTGCCCTAATACTTGTATAAACCCGAAAACTGTTTGCTCTTCACAGATGTCCAAATAGAAGAAGTATTTGAGATTACTCAGTAATAAGAAGTCCAAATACTGTGAAGTATTTTTAGATTTCACTTGAATATTTAAGCTATAGATATACGAAGTTTACTATAGTTTAACGGTTTCTGCAGTGATTTTCAACCACTGTGTCGCAATACTTTTGTGTTCAGCCAAACTTTTTTAAAAATTATTGATTATACTCTGGGGGGGGGGGATGAAATCCGAAACCAAATAATTCGGGGGTTTTAAAGAAATAAATTGAGGGTATTAGTGGGCGTATTTAACTTATCCTTTCAGGGATAGAAGGATATTAAAAAATTTGATTGGGTTTGTAATCCATTTGTGCGAGGATACATCTGTGTATGAGTTAACTTTGAATGTGAAGAGAAAAACCTAAATTTCTCTTTGTGATAATCGAGATTTATTTTAAAAACATTCGGAACAGCAATTAATTGAATTAAAATTAGAGGTGATTTTCTCCCAATAGCCAAAAAAGCTTTTAGAATATTGTTTCAATTTTTTACATCTTATTTGTACGAATTTGGATTTTCAAAGAGGTCTACAAATGTAAAAATAAATTAAGAAAAAAAAAAGATTGAAGCTTTTAAATATAGGTGACGAAATGAGCGTGGCATTATCATTTTTACTACCAAATATAAACGAAATTATCTTATATATTCTTATAATTAATTTGTAATTAATTATTCAAGCATTTAGTTGTCTTTATCTTGCATATTATTTTATTTAACATTGAAACTTATCATCATAAACCATTTTACATAGTGTATTATAAATAAGTAAAATTCTTTTAAACTTATTTCATTTTTAGTGTGCCGCAAATTTTTTGAATTTTTTAATAGTGTACTGCAACAAAAAAATATAAAAGGTTGAGAATCTTACTGCACTAGAGCTTTTATAAGTTGTAACCTACTTTTAGGCTATCTTCGCGTAACGTCAAAGAATAGGATTCGAAATCGGAATATTTTTGCAGATATGAAAGTTTTCCTACTTTAAAATTATATTCTAGCCTCGCTATCCTGTAGACAGATCAGCATATTTCAACATATTGCTTATTTTTATGTGAGTTGATTCGTTGTTTCCGGTGTAAAATGTGTTTCACAATTTTTCTCTTATACCATAATGCTAAATGAGCTATCCCTTTACCAGTTAAAATGGAGAGCTACGTATTTGTGGAATATTATGAAATTTTAAAAATTCAATATGTTAAAAACGGGTGTAGGAATTACAGTGTTGCAAATTTTCATGGAAATTGAGGCACTTTTCTGTCTGAAATTTTTTTTCGTGTTTAGTTCAGACTTTCGTACATTTGGTAAAATCAGCCTTTAAATCCATAGATATTGATTTCATAAAGAATTTTGCACAATAATTATTTCTTATTCATATAATGATTCCGGTTAAAATTTGTGGTTTTTATGTTAGTGGTAACACAAGAAATTTTAAATTCAATATATATTTTACTCAAATGCATGTAGTTTTGTGTTGTCGAGCACGTATATAGCTTACTTATTTATTTGTTTGTTTTGAGAGTCATATTTTTATGCAGAGTGTTGATAAAAGATAAATATATTAAAAAATAAAGTTTATAAACTATTTTTTGTTTGTTTGTTATTATAGTTTTAAAAAGTAATGCGCGATTCTAAAACGTTATAGTTGGTAATTAATTACAATACCTGTATTTTATAAGGATCAAAAACTAAATTTTGGGTCATATCAACTTAAATCTGCCAGCAAGAATTGTTTTTTAACTGGAAAAAAAGGAAGTAATAGATTTGAGTTTTCAAATAAGTTTGAAAAGTTTGTTCATTTTCATTTCTTTTCCCCATTTTGTTGCTAAAGGAGGGCTCTAATTCTCTATTATGCTATTACTCATAATAAATCGTGATCAATATTAAAAACTCACTTCCAACAATTATTAGCACACACACACACACAATTCACATCACCTAGATATTGCTCCTCAACCAGATACTTATGACCTATTATATTTCATTTGTTTTAAATAAAAACATTCAGCCATATAGCAGGTCAGTTTATTGGAATATTGTGTATTCTTCACAGTAACCGCTATTAAAAGAACGAATGAAGTATTGCTTATTTTTACGTATGCAAATTATATGTTGATTTTAAAATGCACGTTTGGATGGTGGCGTGGTTATAGCGGACATGGTTGGAGTGGACACATAACATTTCGTGGTCTGAGCGGACACATTTTCCCCCTATCTAGAACAGATTCGATTACTGAATTACAAGGATAAATACATTTTTGCCAATAAAATTAACCTATTTCAAATTTTATTATTCCTAATTCTCTGGATTTCAAATTAAAAGACACTTTTTGTGTTTCTTCTTTTAGTATTTTACTAATAAGTGTCTTTTAATTTGAATTTAGAGAATTATAGATTCCTAATTCTCTGGATTTCAAATTAAAAGACACTTTTTGTGTTTCTTCTTTTAGTATTTTACTAATAAGTGTCTTTTAATTTGAATCCAGAGAATTAGGTAACCCTGGAATAAAAAGGAAAAAAGCATATGCAAAATTAATGAAAAAATTGAAAACATCCTAAAAGAATTCAAAACATCAAACAATTTAGAAAAATGTCTAAAATCTTTAAGTTTCGTAACTAGGTTGGACTAAATCCAATGGTAAATGATATTAATAAATACTAACTAACCTTTATAATAAAGATTAGTTAGTATTTATTTACTTGTATTTATTTTTCTTTTATCTACTTGTATCTTGTGTATTTTACTTCTAGTATTTATTTTTACTTATACATTATTGAAACTAATTAATTTTACGGCAGTTGCACCCGTTCTAATATTTATTTGACTCTAAAATACAGTTTTCCACAAAATTCCTGAAATTCGTCCATACCCTTCATTAAATTGTTACTTACTATTAATTTTAAAATATTTCTTTTAAAGTTTTTATTTCAAATACATTTCGCTGTGTTTAAAATGTATTCGCACTATAACATCTTAACAATTTAATACAAATAATTAATTTGGTTGGCAAAAATGTATTTATCCTTGTAATTCGGAAATCGAACCTGTTCTAAGATGGAGAAAAATGTGTCCGCTCTAACCACGTCCGCTGTAGCCCCGCAACCGTTTGGATCGCACTCTAGAACTATTTTATGCAATGTAAATTATACTATCATCAAAATGACAAATTTGTCTTCTGTTTTTTTGTGTTTTATTTTTTTCAAGAATTTAAAAAAAATAAGATATAACTTTTTATATAAGTTAATGCATTCTTTTCCTTTTCAATCTTAAGACTTCTGCAGTATAGCTTCGTGGTCATAGCTCTCAATTCATTGTTTGCGTAATTTTTGTCGAGTTAAGCGTTCCGAGACTTAACGCCACTAAGTACCGTAGCCACATTTGTCTAGTGGTCATAGTCGCGACTGAGGGTCATCATTGTCGAGTCACCGTTTTGAATCCTGGTGCCACTGAAGACTCTATATGTAGAGGGTAAGATGCACGCTAAATCTAACGTGGCTCAAAGTCTTCACGTTGGCATGGTGTTAACGTTTGGTACCATCTTATATAGGTGTCATCCTCGTCACTTGACAGTGATTCAGAGCAAGAATATCTGTCACTTTTTGATCTTGTGTTTCTATTAAGATTGACGTCAATAAAACCGTCAATAAACCTCTGTCAAATTATAAAGAACCAATTAAGTGATTGAGAATATATCAAGAGAAAAGAAAATTATGTGGTCTCTCAAAATTATATTTATTTAAATTCAGTTTGAATGTTCAGAAACAATAAACAGTTGAGCCTGTATTACTTTCAAGAGTTTTTTTTTTTCAGGGAAAAAATTGAGATTGATTATAAAGAGAAAAAAAATTTTGCTCTGTAACTAATGACAAATTGTGCTTATTTTACTTTTTTTCATGAATTTAGAAGAAAAAAAATCAAAAATGCATTTTGACAATATTACAATATGTTTGAACGTTTTGTAAGCTCTTGTAGATTATTTATTTGTTCTCAATAATATGATACACCACCTAGGGGTGGTTTTTGAAACTCATTGTTTTTTTCCCTTGATAGAATTCCCATAATTTCATATTGCCATTATCCTATTTTCATGCAATTCCGCTGTATAGCTTTTGCTACAGACTGCTTGCAAATTTCAAGTTTAATTATGGACACCCAATATATTAGTATCCTTTACAACGGATACTTATTAAACGAGCCAGTGATATTTGTTTCATCTAGAGAAGGATAAAGCAGTTTTCTTTAGCTCCTTAAGTATTATCAAAAACAATCTCAAGGAATTGAATATGAGTTTGTTGAAAAGAAGTACAATGTACAGATCAAAGGAAAATCTTACTTATGCAAAATAAAGTTACGAAAAATGTAAGTTATCTGTTTTGTTAGCAAACTTCATTAAGAAATTTAATTCCTGTTTCGTAAAAATATTTAATGATTAACATAAAACAGCACATTATTCCTTTAATATGTGAAGACACTAAAATCTGTATGTGTGTGTGTGCACTCTTTATACATCACATAAACTGTAATAACAGGCATAACACCTTGCTTTACATTGAAGAAAGGTAATTTTTTTTAATAACACAAAAATACACAAATTTTAATTTCATTTTCTTTACAAAAAGGAGGCTAGAAAAGGTTTAAGAAAACATAGTGTTTTATTATCTATTCCTAACAATATGAATCATTCAGCCAGTGTATTTGTTCTCTTTACATTTTGCTGTCCAATTAATATGTAAAATTGAACAAACACACCGCAAGTGAATCTCAAAGCGGTTAAAACAATAACATTGCTTCAAAAATGTATTTCTTATATAATATAACATTCACGTTCTAAATTATAAGGACAATTAACCGAGTGTATAAATAGTTGCAAAGTGCATAAAAGAAAAGCATTATCTTTGAAAATATAATTCTAGCTCTGTTTAGGCAAATAGATAGCCTCCTAAGGTCATGAAAAAGCGCTTCTTATAATATACAAGTCCTTGTTTCTGATTTATAACCTTCTTGAAAATTACTGTGCTGAAGCTAGTATAAGAGATCTTAAGTGTTTTAACGCCGCTGAGAAATAGCAGCTAACTCTTTATGTGAAAAAAAAAATGTCTAATTTTTAACCTCTTCAAAGAATGTCTCACAAGTAAACGTTTCTCTCTCTCTCACGCATGTCAGTTTTCTTTTTAAATAAATCAGATTCTCTAAGATGAATCCGCGAAGAGCTTTGACCGATAAGTCAATATGAAGTTACTTTTTGTTTGTATACTTTTAATAGCGAATACTTCAGTCGGTTCTGTTTGTTTGTATAAGCTGTAACGAAAATAAAGTAAAAAGAGTTCAAGAAGCCATACAAAAAAATTACAGCTCGTCAGGTTCATCTTATATTTCCCCATTAATTTTAATTATTATTTTGATTTATAAGTACATTTACTCAATTTTGGATTTGTATATTAAATGAACACAACTCGCTTTTGAAGATAGTTTATTTTCCATTTGAAAAGAGAGCTAAAAATAATTGAAGAATATTATAGTTTAATTGTAAATATAAATAAATAATATATTAGATTTCATATGAATGTAAATAAAAAGCGATCGGCACTATTTTGGATCAGCAATTTTATTTTTATTATTTTTGTGGAATTTGTTGCGACGTTATTTATTTACTCTTTAAATTTTTAAGGATAGAAAAAACGCGCAATATTTTCACAAATGTTACTGAATGTAGGTTACGTCTCGAAAAGCGGAAATAGTTAAGTTGTTTATGTTATTCATATGGGGGGGGGGGAATGCAAATTCAGTTTAGTATAAAAAATTTAAGTTGCTTTGGGAAATAAATTGGCAAGCGGAACTGCGGCGTCAAAAATCTTCGATTGATAATAAGTGACATTCGCAGCATGAAATACAAATAAAACAGTTTAGCTTCAAAACGATTATTCAACGTTTGTTTTTAAACAAAATGTTTGTTTTTTTGTGTCACGAATTTCGCAACTTGTGTCTTTGGTATTATGAATAACTTTGTTTTGCAAAATGTTTAATAATTACGAATACAGTAAAGTCATTTCATTTCTTTTTTCATATTTTTACTTTATTATCTGAAAAACATATTTTAAAATATATTTCCAGTCTTATATTCAAAAGTTACTGAGAAAGGATGCCAAATTTAAAAACGAAAAAACTTAATCAGTTTGTGAGATTTTACAATACAATACTGCTCAATCGGTTTATTGCGCATTAACGTCGCGATTTTAAGCAACACCTGAGTTGGTGCCACACCCTCTATAATCACCCACACCATTCTACGTGGGGACTTTTAGCTTTGACAGATGAGTCTTCGGTACCTTGTTTAATCCTTTTTGCAATCGGCATTGAGGCATATAGCTCTTGGGTCATGTACTACGTCAGCTCATTCTATAGTTGTAAGAGGGTTTCTAACTCAACCAAACGCGTGGTTTGACCAACAACACTTACAGTCCGAAGTAATCTCAGATACGCTTGATCGATGATTAACCTGAGGATAAGGAAAACCAGAAAAAGGGGGTAATGTGACGTAGGTATTCCTGAGATGCCCTTGTTGTGAGATGCCTTTGTTGAGTGGCCTGTTATGGTGAGGTGGATCAATACTAGAAGTGACCGGGTGTCGAATGCTGCGAGATCTCATACCATCGCACCAGCTACGGGAGCGGAATGCGAAGGCAGAATAAAAGCCTAAACAAGTACACTGCTGTCATTGCCTAAATGGAATCTTGATTCGTCACTGCAGGCAGTCTGATTACATTTAGTTACGTTCCAGTCACATTGAGGGCGACACCACTCCAAATGTAGGTGATTGCCATTGGAAGCAAAAGAAATAGGCTCCCTTGACATCGAATGTGTTTCATTTAATTGCCTTGCCATGGTACGGACAGACACAGACGTCTGTAGTGAAGATTGTGCTTGCGCCCAGATGCCGGCAAAGATGTAGTTGATGGATGCTACGGGTGTGCATCTTATCGATAATTGGTTTGATGAGGTTTTCTTGAGACTCGTCGCCGTGTATATGACCTCACTCTTGTCCTTTGGAACAGATATCTTCTCACGATCAGAATAGCCTATGTAGCAGACTACTGACTACCCATTTCCGCCATTTCGAAGATTCTTAATTCTAATAACTGATCATATTGTCTTCGAAAAAGTGACGTAACAGGCATCTCTAATGAAAAAGTATCCTTCTGGAACTAATTAAGTACTTGCAAAAAGCCTTAGCGTATTTTTTTAAACGCCAAAAAGAATTAAGTTCAACACTCTCTGGTGGCATTTCATAATGCGCAATCCCGTTGTATTTCTAATCATTTGCATATTTACTTGACATGTACACAATTATTTCTCAGTTAGCAATTTCTTATGCCGTTCAAAGTGTTCAAATGTAGTTGGTTAGGTTGACTTTAATGAACACCGCTCTCTAGAAAATACATGAAGACTATTGGCAATGGAAATCGTAGTTTAAGAAACGATCAAGTGAAGAGGATGACATTTGAGTAGGTGCCTCACTGTCTCACCACATACACAGGTAAGGAATTTGAGGTTGTCTTATTTATCTAACTTCAGTTCCATTTATCTGCACGATGGTTCCTCAAAGAAATGAAATATTTCGAAATCTTTAAGTTTATTAATGTAAAATATCATTTATACTTTCATCTAAAATTACGATCCAATTTTTTTTCTAAAATTTCATGTGACAACAGCTCCAAGGGAAGGACGATGACAGAACTTGATAATAGTGAAAAGAAGAAAATATATTTTTTTCCTTAAGCTTTAATGAGATCTATAAATTCTTTTTTTAGTTTTTAATTCTGATTTGAAATATTAGACGCTAAATTTCTCCTTAATTAGTAGGCAAAAGTTTCAGATTTCAGAGATCCTTAATAAAATTGTTACTGAATAAATAAACTTTAAGCTCTATGTATAGGATGTTCATAAACTGTGACAAAAAATATGAATGGTCAAGTCGTGAAAACAAACAACATTTGCAGTGAAACCAAAGACCTCAATCCACACACAATATTAGAAAAGTATAAGATAAAATTATCAAGGGATTCAGTAACAAGAAGTCGTCAGTGAAAAGAAAACGATAATTAACGAAAACATAAATTGAACAATCCCAGTCAAATTAGAGAAGGATTCAAATGATATCATATTCAAATTTTTATTGAAAAAATAAATTATAGTTTAAAAAAACTAAAAAACACTCTTTTATACTGAATTGAACTAAAAAGTAAAAAAATAATTCTTAATATAAGAATAAAATGATTAACAAGAAAATTAATGTCATTGGGGTAAAAGCGTGGGGTACATTTTTACACTAATTCAGCTTTTCGAAATAGAAGTTAGAAATTATAACAATTGATACATTTATAGAACACCCCACGCTCTTACCTCAATGACATTAATTTTCTCGTTCATCATTTTATTCTTATATTAAGATTTTTTTTTTTTTACTTTTTAGTTCAATTCAGTATAAAAGCGTGTTTTTTAGTTTTTTTTAAACTATAATTTATTTTTCATTTTTAGTTCGAACTACAATAAAAACTTGTTTTTTAGTTTTTTGAACTATCATTTATTCATTGTTGAATTTATCCTTGAGTTTGATATTTGAAGCCGGAATTACGTGGCTGTGGAATTAGTCTTGCTCTTCAATGGGTATTAATTAACGGGTCTGAAGTGTGTATTTATTCTCTCCGTTTACGGGACCTCGTATGAGTCCCGTATCGTTATAGTTTTTGTAATAGACTAAAAGTAATAAAATTCCTCCATTTCGTTTTCTTCTTTTTTCACATTTTCATGCATTGTCATCCACTTCTGAGCTATGGTACAAATTTCAAGTCTCCGTCTAATCGGTAAGTCACACAGTTTAAAATGAATTAGAAAATTCCATCCGGACAGATATTAAAGAAAGCGAGTTAATAAAAACATGGTAATATTAAGTGTCAATTGTTTTTTCACCTTTTAAAAGTATTCCTTATAATGTTAATTCCTATTATCACTTCTAAACGTATTGCTTTATAAAAATAAAAAATATTTAGCAGTTAGAACATAAATTATTTTTTTTCACATGCACCAGCCTTTTTTTATTTTCATTTTCAGAAAAATGTTTATATTATGGAAAGAAATTGCTAGCACACATCCACCCTCCACTTTCTTAGATACAGAACACTTTTTTTTTTGTTTTATTTCTATTAACCGCAAGTGTATTTTATACTTGCATATAATTAGCTTTAAATTCAAAACACTCGCTTTGGGTTACACCTTATTCTTTTAGACGCTAAATCTGAAACTAGTCGCCAAATCTGGAAATGATGTATGAAATTAATCGCCAAATCTGAAAATGATATATGGAATTAGTCGCTAAATTTAAAAATGGAAAATGCAATAAGTCGCCAAATCTGATTATCCTTATTCCTGACGATCCTGAAAAGGACAATGGAACAAAATTATGATATTATTGTATTATCATCGGTCCTTGACAAGTGTGCAAAATTTCGAATTAATCTGACCATTTAAAGTAGGTAAAAATCGAGTTCCAAGATTCCGTTACATGCAAGTGAAACTTATAAAAGCGTGTTAAAAAGAAGTACTATCGGACGTAAACAAAGTGCAATATCATTGTAACTGATTAGATGATTAAAATTCAATTAGAAGCCAGTCGAAAAGGAGAAGTTATTTTTCTTTAAAAATGAGATGTTCAAAAAATGCCTTAAATTAGTATCTTGGCAACATCACGCGAAATATCTTCGTGAAAGTCTATGAAGGGTTACACAAATTACGAAATTTGAAAAAACACAAAGAATGGTCAAGCCAAAATACGAGCTACTATGAAATACTGATTGTACACTGGAGGGAATTTCCGGCCTTTAAATAATTGGTGTTCCATACTGTTCTACCTTCGCTAGTATATATAAAAAGCCGCTTGAAACCAGCTCGTTTGCTATCCCAAAAATACCAGACAAGAGGTGGATGTTTGTTCACGAAATAAGATAAAAATACTACCACATTTTGAGGAACTTAATCCATCAAATATATATTTCGTTTAAAACCTAATAAATGTCGTCACTTCTTTTAATGTAACTTATCTTCTTAAAAAGGAAACTTATATATTTTAAATATACACGTCTCTTCACAATATAAAAGTTACCAGATGTCGTACTCTTCACAATCGCATCTTTTTGTCATGGTCACCACTTCCTGGCACTGTCAGGACTTCGTGGAGGAGTCACCATTTTCTGGAATTAACATTATTTCATGGAATAGTCACTGGTTCCCAGCACCTTAACTGCTTCTTGTCACGGTACCACAGAAAAATGTATTATTATACAATACTTATAGTAAGAATAAGGAATGTGAGAGAGAGAGAGAGAGAGACATTTATATACTCATTTTTTTTCATTATTATTCTATGGGCTGTATATGGGAAAATTTTAGTTAATAGTAACACAATTTGTTACACATACTGTGAAAAAAATATTACCAGTGATGATTGAATAAACACAAAAAACTTAATTTACTAGTACAGCACGATAGTTTTTTTTTAAAAAAAAACATTAAATGTTGATAAAAAAAAAATTAGGGGCCGTGGGTAGCCTAATGGTTAGAACATCGGACGCCAGACCGGAAGGCCTGGCTTTAATGTCCGATGTCACCAAATACCCTCCGAGTACACACGGAGTACGTGCTTGTTAAATCAGTGGGTCCGAAAGTCTTGTGGATGGTCGTAGCAGCAACCACGGATAAAGGGGGCTGGAGAATATTTCCCCCTCCTCCAGTTCCATGCATAAATTGTGGAGGTGGAGATAGGTGGCGTCGCCATCTATCGTGTGTGAACCGAGCCAAATCGTACTGTCACCTGCATGGTGCTCATAGCTAACGACAGGCGTACACCTAGCCCCCTCCCACGATGAGTTTCGTGGGCCTCGATCTGACACCGTCAGACAGGTGGCATTAGAAACAACATCATCATCGACAAAAAATAATTTGCCATACTATTCATTAATTGATAAATTTCAAATATCTAGCAACGTTGTTAACAATAAACTAACCTGGGCGACCTGGAAGTCTTGGAGAAGAATGAAGATAAGAGCAGTAGAAAGGTATGCCGTATGCGTAGGGACATTATCCTGATAAAATGTAAATCTAGGGGTCTGTAAAATGAAGACTAACACTACAGGGTACTGAAACTCCTCAACGTACCGCCATACTGTAAGGGTGTCGTGGATGGTATCCAAAAGGATCCGGCAATCAAATAAAATAACACTCCATACCTTAACTTCTGATTGTCGAGTTTTATGGTGGGCAACACTCAAATGAGTACTATAACGTTAGCCTAGAGGTCTCTAGGAATGTCTTCGCTAGTCACCTGAGCTCATTTCGAAGCGGGACCAATTGCTGAAAACAATTATACTTCGGTCCGTCTTCTAGATTCTTAAGACATTAGTCTCATTTACTGAGTTCCCTGTCGATGGTCATTGCAGTTACTAGTTACCCGATTACACGTTGGATCGTTGTTAACGGCATATCATGGTCTATGGGGGTCAATCAGACAACCATTTCACTCTCGTGTTCTGTCGTCTCTTTCGATTGATTGCTTCCTTCTTGAGGCTCTGTTCATTCCTTCCTGCCAACATAGCAGAATGGTACCATTGCTCTCACACAAATGTCCAGTGATCCTGCGATTTAGACCACCGTGCTTTCTTTAATTCAATTGGATCTCCTCTCAGATGGTGACATCTGCTCATACTATTCGCCAATCTGTCTGTGAGATGTTGGTATTTTTCTCGTAGGTCCACGAAACGACATTTTCATGCAAGTTATACTTTAGCATTCTTGACGTTGAATTTTCAATGTCGCCAGTTGTATTTATACTGAAGTAGGAATACTACGTACAGTAGAACGTCGTTTATCCGAGCGTTTATTACCCGGAGCGTCAAATATCCTAACCAAAGTCCGGATACATTTTCGAACAGCGCAATGTTCAAAATTTTTTTTTCCTGTGAGGCCAAAAGTGATGGGAAAACCCGAAGTGAGGGATATTTGGGGAATTTCAGTTCTGTGATTTGGTAAACATCTGCACTGAATATTAGGTCAGTTTGTTTCCAAGTAAGGGGTGTTTACGTGCTCTTTTGTTGAGTTTTCTTGAAGTAGAAACCTGGATTGCATACGATGCAGAAGACTGGGGATTTCAAATGCTAAATAATGACGAGATAGTGACTTCCGTGCAAGAAGAATCCGACCCTATCGACGATGAAACGGATGAAGACGAGGACAACAACAATAGTAGCAAGGGTCCATCAAATGCTGACGCGTTTCTGCGTTAGAGAAAGCTATGGAATGGTACGAACAACAATCAGAGTGCTGTCCTACTCAACTACTGTTGCTGAAGGGAATCAGAGGCCTTGCAGCAAAAAAACGAAGGTGTACAATGGTACAGAAAAAAATAAGTGATTATTTTCCACAATCAAGGTAAAATTATGACATTTTGCACTTATTTGGCTTTTTCTTCAAGCACGTTTCCCGCATGTGATTATTTTCAATACTTGTATAGTGTCCAGTATCATATACTGCATAGATCGCATTCGGGGTTTTCGGTTATCAGAACAATCGCGTGTCCGAACGGTGTCCGATCCCAATTGATTCGGATAAACGACGTTCTACTGTACATGTAAACATTAGAGAAAGTAGTAAGCTTGAAGTATTTCACGTAAAAAAAGCTTCAAAAAAATTGATTTTCTCAAAAATCAAAATTTTGAAGATAGTTATTGTCCCTAATGCCTTAGTTATATAGAACCGGAAAAAATAATTCTGTATAAATAGGAAGATTTTTTTATCTGAGGTTGATTAATATTCTTATAAAACAAAATAAGTGAAATACAGCATAGTTGTGTACTTAGACTCATAACCATCTACAGAAATAAATTACTTACTCAAAATATTTAAAATCTGTTTAAAGGGACACTATACATATATGAAAATATTTGAAACGCGATATTAGAAAGAATTTGAAGTATTTTGATTTAAACTGGAAGAGGAGAAAAAACATTTATATTGTTAGATAATTTTTAAAGGACTAGGTCACTTCTTGAAGATGTTAATCTTTTTAATAAACCAACAATGCTTCCAACCTTTGGAAAATACGTTTCTGGAATCACGAAAACTCTTGCTATCTCTTCTGACCTCCCTAAATATTCTCTTGACTTCACAGAATTGAAGATTATATTATTTTCGCTCTTTTAAACTAGAAAAAACTAGGTCAGGGTAAACCGAGACTATTAATAATAATATTCCACTTCCGTAGATGATTCTTTTACTAATGAACGAAAGCATGATGAAATTGCTAAGAACGTGAACATAATTATGAAGTTTTTTCTTGAAAATTTATGTCATTTAAGTAATGATGGACTGGGAAAAGATAAATCCGCGCGTAACTTTTTTAGATAATTTTTTCAGAAATCTAATTAAAAGATAAATCTGTGTGCGTGTGCGCATGTGTTTACATGAATAATGATGTTTGTGCCTAATTATACAAAGTTCATTTTTATTTAAAATAACTTTGGTCTGGTTTCGTTAAATAAATTTAACTGTTTTAATTTGCATTTTCTTTATCAATTAAATAAATATATATATACTTATATACATATATATATATGAAGAGTATATATATATATATATATATATATATATATACTCTTTTTCAAGTAATCATCACTCATGGGTAACAAATTGCATAAGCTGAAAGGATATTTTTTATGAGTTCTTTCCTAAAAGAATTTTTTTTATAAGAATTTTTAGTTTTGAAATTAGTAATTCTTGTCTAATTTTTTATTAGGCTGTAATTGATTATAATTTGAAAAACAATAGTTTCCTTCAATTTTTTTCAAACATTTGTAAATTAAATAACAATATTTCCTAATTTTCTACATTTGCAAAAATTGAAATACTAATAGTTTGTTCTACTGATGTAGTGTATTAGTTTTGTTGCATGCATACATATTTCAGGGTTTTTAAACTATTATTAATTTGATTGCATTATTTATTACAAAAAAAACCATATTTAAAATAATTTAGATTTTAAAATTAAAATTCAGTCTTCAAAATCCTCAAGAGTTGGATAAACAACTAGCAGCATTTCAGATTGTTTAATTAAAAAAGATTGTGTTTAAGCTAAATTTTCAATGAAACTTTATTATTTTAAAATAGACTTTCATAGTTATTGTTCACATTCAGGTAATCTTAGTCAGTGATTTAGAAGTAAGGAAATTGAAATCTCAATATAATGTGTTTTTCAAAGTATAAAGTTGAAACTATATACAAAAAACAAAACAAAAAATCAGTGATGTTTTCTCTTCAAAAAAATGTAGTTAATTATTTATTTAAGTTTCAATTCTTAATATATATTAATTAAAGAGAGTAAAAAATTATGTGTGCATATTGCAATATGTATTTATGCTGAATATTTGCAATAAACATACAAGCAAACCTTTACCACTAAATTTATAGTTAATTACTACTTTTATAAATTGAGAGATATAGCCTTTTTTGTTTACATGCTTTCTGAAAAAATATTATGCGGTCAATATTCTTTTATATTGGGATATTTATCTCATATTTTAAAAATTACTTCTTTTGATTCAGAGATTGAAAGATATGTAAAAATATATAAAAAAATGAAAAAATGTGCATCTCCGAAAACTTTTTGAAACAAATATCTTTTTTTTTTTAAAAAAAAAGCATGTGGATGTTTTTTTATAAATAAATTAAAGCGAATGTTCGAAATAAAAAGTTAAGACTTTCTATATTCAACTGAAATTTCATTCCCTTGTTAGAAGAATATGTGTTCAATTCTTCTACCTTCTACATTAAAATTTCAAAAAACTGCTGGTATTTTACGATCAATTATTTCAAAATGCCCATAAAGGACAACAATAATGCAAAATATAACTGCAATGACGTTATACATAGAGATTTACAAGTGTTTTTTTTATTTAACCACAACCCTTTCGCCTAGCTCTGGGCTATGAATCCAAGAAACCGAAAGTGTCCTCCATTTGATACAAAAGAAAAATGACCACGCTACGAAAGATAACTTTTAATAACATCTCGGTTCTTTATCATTTTGTTAAATTACAATAAAAAAATAACAACAAAGGAAAATCCAAGCAATTTATTTGCCTGATAGGCCACTTCAACCTCACAAACGTTCCGAAATTAATTTCAATTTTCTCCCTTTTTTTTCGATCACACGCATTCAAATAAACACGAAGAACTCGCCAAACCATATTCTCTGAAATCGTGACAAAAACACATCTCAAAACTGATGGTGTTGCCTAACATGGCGGAGTACTTATGGTTCATTGTTGTAGGCCCTACTTCACGTCTTCGCTCTCGTTTCGTCACTACATCGTGCACTTTCACCGAGCCATTAGAAAAAAAAATCATGTATATGTTATATGTATAGATATATAAACCGTGAATCGCTCACCTCCTAGTTGCTTCCGCGAAGCCAGTGGCGTGACCTGACTTAAGACCCTTTGCTCCATCCAGCCCTTACTTTTTTCTTTCGCTAGGATCAGCTCCATTTTTTCTTTCTTTTCTTCTTCGCCTTTTGAAAGAGTAATGTGCTGGCGTGTCCTTAAGCAAGGCCATGTTTCACGCGAAAAATAGTTACTGGCCAAGAGGGCATTCCGCTAGAAAAGACTGGAACCACTTTGGGATGAAGCTTTTTAAATCATTCCTTTCGGTAGCATTCATCAAAGTTGCCGAAATTATATCAAAGGATAGTTATTACCATTAATGGTTGCCTATTTTTTTTTTCTTTATAGCTCGTGTCTTGTATTAGATCGGTATGCTATTCATTTTGGAAAGCTGAAACAAATTCGAAAGAGAACAATAACAATGGAAGATGAGTTGATATAAATTAAATAATACTATTTTTTGTTAAAGAGTATCATTAATGCAGAATTCGCTTAATTCGAACGGGATATTTTGATGAGTTGATGAATGGTTTCGTTTTTTTTTTCCCCTAGGTTCATTTATATTAGACTTCTCTTTCAATGAAGTTAGCAAATATATTGCTTTTGCTGTAATGTTCAAAACATCAGATTTTTTTAATAATTAAAAAAAGAGAAATATACAGATGTTGGTATAATACTAATAAAAATAGGCAATTAAGTATCCAAATATGGTTATAATATCACATTCTTTTGAAAAAAATATCATTGAAACGAAACAAATTTAAAAGCATTTAGAATTTTTCAAAATACAATAAACACAGCTTTCTTATTTATGTTTTTGTAAAGACATACAAACATAAATATTCAAGGCTTTAATCTATTTCATGCAACTATTAGAGGTTTCTTATGTAAACCTTTTTCAAGTTTGTTTATTTAAAATAGGATTATGATAAATTCATAACTGATATACTTAAAATGTTTTCAAGACAGAATTGCAATAATTTTTTTACTAAATATTTTTCTAAATGGAATTGTGTGTCTTAAAATGTTTTTCAGGATTAAGTACTACTTAAAATAAACTTATTTTTCTAATGAAATGTTAAAAAAAGATAGAAAGAAAACTTTTGAAATTCAAAATAGAGCCTATGGACATATACAGTTTTTAAAAATCCTTATACGGAGAAGATAAAATATTTATTGTTGATCCTTACAGGAACATAAAAGGCTACTGAGAGTAAATATTAGTATACAACAGTTTATTTCAGCTTGCTTGGACGTAAAATAAATAAAAAATCTTAAGAAAAATACATAACTGTGTTTTTTTATCAATGTGTCAATTCAATTTGGATCAATGTGTAGTTATATCAGGCATTTGTTTTCATTTGTTCGAATATACTTTATTACTGCTCAAGATTTTATTCTCGAATAACACAAAACATGTAAAAAATAGCAATATATTATTACACGACACACACACACACAATAAACTGAAATAAGTAATAAGTATAAGGATACAGCCCACGAATGTTTTATCATTGGTGCCAATTGATTATTTATTTATTTTTAAATGTTCCCGTTTACGATATTGCTTTCGGCATATTTTCTATTTTGATATTTTGTATGAAAAATGGAGATATGGTTATAATTAGGTACAGCAATCTCCAATTTTAAAATTGAAATAAATGTTTTCCCTTCAGTTGTGAAAGGCTAAGAAATCCTTCCTGCACGTTGTTAACATGTTTTCTAGGGATTGCAATACCGGTATACCGGTATTTTGAGCCATTTGCACAATTTTGTAATACCGGTATTTACTAGTTTAAATACCGTTTTCCGGTATTTTCTAGAAATTTTGTAAATTGTCTCCACTAATGTTCAGGGATCGCCAACATAATTATAAGGATTTAAAAACGAAAATGAAAAGGAAGAAAAGAGACTAACCAGTTCAAATTTGATCAAGTTTATAGTAAATTTTCTTAAAATTTTTTACCCATAAACCAATTCACATTCAGAAGAATTCGATACAGTTATCGAAGATGATGACACTAATGTTGATAGTGAAAAGGAATTGTCTCTTGAACAAAAATTAGAATTAGCAATAACTAAAAAAATTTCAACAAATCAAAATACAATACAGAAATCAGCCATATCCAAAATCATCCGACGAGAAATGATTTATTTGAAGATGAGAGATTTAGAGGTAAATACTTGGAAAAAGTGTATCGCGCGCGCGTTTTGCTAACAATACCACCAACTAGCGTAGATGCCTAAAGAACGTTTACGACAGCTTTTGTAATTTTTGCACATAATTACGTTCCAGGCTTTATGACAGTTCAATTAATGCATTATGTTTTTTAAGATCACATTTCAAAAATCTGTAAAAGTACCGCAGACTGAATAGTAATATTTACACTTTTTTGTGATTTAAATAAGTGAGATGTTCCTCTTTACTTTTACGTGATTTTTTTATATACTGTTATAATTTAAAAATTACAAAATAATTTTGTGTGATATTTACTCTCTCTAATAAAACTGGCAAATAAAACAAAGAAGCATCTGTATTTTCTTTTCTTAAAACTTTTACTACCGGTATTAAAAACGGTATTCGGTATTAAGAACAAAAAATACCGAATACCGGTATTGAACTTTTGGTCTGATATTGCAATCCCTAAGGAAAACTATATCTTAAAATGCATTTCATGTATTTGTAAAGATTATAAATTTGTCACAAATGAGGTTTGATTCAATTAATATTGGGATTCTTGGATATATATTAATGATTTGAAAATTGCATTACCACTTATTTCCCAATACAAAACTAAGCTTGTTAATATTAATTCATTAAATAAAGAAAAAGTTTTTATCTAATATTTATGAAACTATTTATTTAAAGCAATAGATCTCAAATATTTTGGCAATGTGACCCCAACTAGGAATTTCATAGTTTAAGAATCAACATTTTTTCTCAAAAAAAAGTTTGTCATCGATGTATTTGTATTTTAAGATATGCCAATGACTTCAGTGTAAATATCCCCCAGAGTTTATGAAAAAGTGCCAGATGAGGAATTCAGAAGTGTTAATTTTTTTAAAAAATAATTTGGGAATAAAGGTTCAGATTTACTGTATTCCGTTCGATACGGATCAGTAATCAAATTTTTAAAGAAATAAGATTTCCGACAAAAAATCGATCTATTTGAAGATGAGTGATTTAGAAGTAAATACTTGGTAAAAGTATATCGCACATTGCTAACAGCACCAACAACTAGAATAGACGCCAGACTAGAAAGACTAGACTAGAATAGACTAGAAAGAGCGTTTTCGACAGCTGATAATTTTTGCACAAAATTGCGATCCAGGCATAATGACAGTACAATTGATGCATTATGTTTTTTAAGATCATGTTTCAAAACTTTGTAACAGTACCCCAGACTGAATAGTGATATTTACACTTTTTTGTGATTCTTTTTATATACTTTTATAATTTATAAGTTAAAGATTATTTTTTGCGATATTTACACGCTCTAATAAAACTGGCAAATAAAACAAAGAAACACCTGTGTGCTTTCTTTCTTTTTCTAAAATTTCTACAACCGGTATTAAAACTGGTATCCCGGTATTAAGATCTAAAAAATACCGAATACCGGCATTGAGCTTTTGGTCCAATATTGCAATCCCTAATGTTGTCTAATTCTAGTGCAATGTCAATTAAATAAAACATACTTAAGAAATTCTGTTATTCAGAGATCGCTTACATTGATTGATTTATTGTTTTGTTTTGTTGCTAAGAATGCAATAATATTTTTAAAAATCTTCAAGGGTGGAAAAAGGTTAAATTACTGGTTGAATTTTTTAATGATAAAGTTGTCATAAATAAACAAACAAATTAACCCCTTGTCATGCAATGATGTCTGGAAGAAGTCGTTCATTTCATATGTAGTTGTCGCCTCTGATGCTTCCGAAACTTCAAAAATTGTCTCCGGCGGATGCCGAGAATCAAGAGACGATTCTTTTTTTTGTTTCGAATGCTCAAGGTGTTGTTTTCCCCTCTTCTCAACGGTACCGAAAATCTGCAGTTCTGAGGAAAGGAAAAGTGAGCATCAAATTCCGTTTTATTTTTATGCCAAGGAGTTACGCTCTTTTAAAATATACATATATAATATATACAATATATTTCTGCAGATGAAACTTCAAATAGGACGTGGGAAAATTTTCGTTAGAGTCTTATAGTTTTAGCATATACAATCGGACCTATGTTTAACGAAGTCGCTAAATCACGAAAAAAAGTTCGTTGTGTGGAAAATTCGTTAAATAGAGATAATTAATAACTTTATAAACCACATAAAACAAATTTTAAATTCATAAACACTATGTATTATTTAAAATAGTATTAATTCACCCCGTTTTTGTAAATTAATATTTATTTTATGTATCTTACCCATCAAAACTTCTAGGAAAACAAGAAAAAAGTCGTGTATAGGAATGCTCTATATTTTAAATTTTAAAGGATAGTTTTATATTAAAATTAATGTATTTAACAACATTTTCGAGTTTTAAACATACATTATTTTCAGTAGCGCTCACAGGAATTTTTCAAGGGGGGAGGGGATTCAGGGTCGAAAGTCCACTATTCTCGTATCATGCTCCAGTACGTCACCCAACATATTCTTTTGATTTTATCGATTTTCGGGAACATTAAACAGTAAAAAATTAATTATTTAATGAATAATTAGCATTAATTAATAAAATTAGTTATTAATATCAAATACTTAACTAAATTTTACGTACAAAGGTTATTATCAATAAAAAAAGTCAAGAGTTTTGGGGGGATCCGGACCCGAGGACCCCCCTCCCCATGTGTGCGCCACTGATTATCTTATAACCAGTAATTTTAGCATACTTTAACACATAAATAATAAATAAATTTGATAATTTCATTTGATAATTCCACAAATTTGATTACTGGTCAAATTTGTTAATATTGTTTGGAAAATTACGGTATTTTTTATTGCTCTCGGTGAGTTAGGCACCTGATAAAACCAGTTCAAGGTCATTGATCACCATAAAATGTGTTAAAAAAGAGAATAATTAGAAATGCCCAGAAATATTTTTAAAATAGGGAGAAAAAAAAGAATTGCACAGATAAAAAGTTAGTTAAATAGAAAATGCACCTCGCTATTTGGAGGTTATTTAGCAAGAAAAATAGTAAAATGTTCTTGGTTCAATGAAAAAGTTCGAAAAACAGAGAAATTCGTAAAATAGAATTTCATAAAATGGAGGTCCAACTGTCCTATAAAAAACAATCCCCCAAACTAGCAACGGCCTATGAATTTAGTTTAGATCTGGGATCATCGTCTGGAACAAATTTTATTCTACATAGCGTTTCAAAATGCTATCTTGTGATCATGAAATTTTAATATATCTAAAATATTAGAAATAATATTTGGACAAAATTTATGATAGACGTTTAATATCGAATTTAAATCCAATATTTTTTGTTTATGTTATATAGAATGACACCCCGGATTTGAACGGGATTTTTTTATGATATAGCATCATCTTATCTGAGGAAATATATGGTATTCATGAAAAATAAAAACTATGTATGGTTAAAAAATTATGATATCAAACTTGAGGCGGTAATAATATCGCAATAGTAAAAAATTTTAAGAAATGCCAAATTAAATTAAAAAATTTTCAAATAATACACATACATTTAATGCAAAACTCGAAACTGTAATCCTTCTGTTAGTTCACTGCAGTTGAAGTTATCGTTAGAATTATCTGCTTTTGAGCAATCATCTCAAAATACGCCTGTAAAAAATGTTCTAATAAAATTAAGTACGTATAAACATTAAGTAAAAATTTTTGAATACTTTCGAGACAATTGTTTTAAAATACAAACTACTTACTAAAAGTAAAATATAACATTGTGATCGTAATATAAAAGATAGACAAGGAAAGGCGTAGCACTATAACACATACAATTTAGATATCTTTACTACGAAATTTATACACTATGTCAGGGATGGCAAACCAGTGGCACGAATGCCATCAATGGCCCGTGACACAATATTTTGGGCACGTCAGGGATCAAAATTTTTCGCATTTTATTTCAAAATAGCAAAGTTCACTATGAAGTATTACGAACAAACGTGAATGATTGACGAAGGAACGGCTAAGGTGCACAATCGTTCGTTGTGGCCTTAGTTATGTGGTGGACTACAGTTGCTTGTAATGCAAAATTTGTCTACGCATAGCATAGTCAATTTCGTCGACACAACTGTATTTTAAAGTTCATTTGTGTTATATTTACGATTTTTAACTATTATTCAACATGGCTAGTTCAGCAAAAGAACAAAAAGTGCAAAATAGTAAGTGTAACAGAGAATTTCAAACGGTGAATCTAGAAATATGGTATATATAAATATTATTAGCAAAGGCAAGAAATCTGTGTGTGTTTTATGTTCTGGAACAGTGGTATGCAGAGCATCGTCTGTAAAACGGCATTTTGAAACAAATTACAAATCCTCTTGTCCAAAAAAGTGAACCACAGCAAAAATAATTAATCGCTTAGAAACCATTTGGTAGATGACTTCAATTCAGCACCCATTCTACTAAAAGATACATCTTACAATCTTAATATAAGTTATTTGTCATTCAATCTGCAACAACAAAAGTCAATCTAATGTTACTTTAATTTGATTTACACGTATAACTAAAACATTTACGACTATACAGTACAAAATGTATTTTTTGTAACAAATAAAGATTTTTGAGTTGTATTTAGTTTTAATATTTTCAAAATAATCACAAGTCAACATTATTTGACGTCATGTCTATATATCTTTAAACATTTCTTTAAAAAAATTTAGAAAATAAATTATTAAAATATGGCATGTTGATCCATAAAGGTTCGCCATCACCTTAAAAGAAGAAATAAAAACTCTTCTCAGATAAGCGATGATTGTGAATAAGTACAACTAAAACTGAACAACCTAAAAAATAATATCGTTAATAAGTGGAATCTAATACATTTTTGAAAAAAAAATTAAAGGATAAAGAGAGCGCCAACTGTGGACTTATTTCCTAACGAAATGCGTTATTAGAGCCCATCGACGACCTCTGATGCAACCTTTAAATTCTAAGTTACTCTTAAAATTCCAAGAAAGAAGTCACAGTTTTTGATTGATTTCTTAGAACTGAGAAAAAAACTTTTTTTTTATTTAATTCGAATGTACAAGATTATAAGGCGTAGGTATCTCCAGCCTTTTAATTTTGATCGTATTTTTCATTCATGAATTTCCACTAAGTATTAATACGAGATGATTACAGCTTTGAAAAAAGCGATGCATAATTTCTTGAGATACATTTGAAATTCAAAGTAATAGATTCATGAAAAAACTTTAACTTAAGCCTTATTTTTCTGTAGTAGGTACTAATCAAAATGGTCGTTATAGTTCATGAGCTTGAATTTCATGCGTATATTTTTGTAAAAGAAAGTAATTTTTATTAGAAATGTGTGGGAGTATAAAAAATTTGGCGTTTAAAAATAAATTCAACTGTACGATTTCTTTTTTTCATTTTTTCCCTTCCCAAAATGCATCATAATGAATATAATTCTGAGTATAATGTAACGTAGATTATCAAGCATCCTTTCTTAAATAATAATAACCATTATGCTTTATTTTATTCTTTTTTAGGTATCAGAAAAAAAGATTTAGTAGTTTCAAATAATTCAAAAGTAAAAACATTATCTATATATGAGTCGTGATTGATAGAATTAACAAATTACTCACTCAAACTGTGTATTTAAAGCAAATTCTCAGAACAAAGAAATTATTTATCTACTACATAATACCTCTCTTATATGCTTCTTTATTTTCAATTCCTACAATTAGTTCACTCTCACCCTATATATATATATATATATATATATATATATATACATTTTTTAAACTTGTAGTGGATGACACTTGATGTTAATATAGTTTTTCAAAAATAATTAATTAATTTAATTAGAATGAATAAATAGTAACAAGCAAAAATAATAGTCCAACAGCATATATAGAAAGGAAACTCGTTCGTTGTGTCCCTATAGAGCAATGCATAGCGCGTTTGACTTCTAATACAAAGGTCGTGGATTAGAATCCCACTTGAGTTGGCCTAATTTCTGAGACTGGGATTTATTTTACAGTACTATTTTATTATAATAATTAAATTTATTTAATGAATAAATAGTAAGAAACAAAAAAAAATAGTCCAACACCATATATATAGAAAGGAAAATGCAGAAAATTGCAAAGAAATTGCTTTCTCTATTTTGTCACTTAATATTGTGATACTGTCATATGTACATACATATTTATATTAATTGTAACTATTTAATAAAAAGTAACTAAAATAATTTTTTCCTTTGTTGACCTAAGTAGAAATTGACTTATAAAATTTTTTTTTATATTACTTGTTATCCTATTATTGAATAAAATATTTAAAAAAGTAAATAGATCGTGGATAAGTAGCTATAAATAAAAGAGCTTCCATACTTAAAAGTTATTCATATGCAAGAAGGGGAAAAAATGCGATTTGTCTATAAAACATTTTTTAAAAACTGTTCGGCAATGAGAAATTTAAAAAAATTCTATATAAAGATACCGCCAACTAACACTAATGTCCTATAAAGCAGTCTTCTTGGGCTCTGCCACACACTTCTCCCAGTGATTCCGCCATTGATGAAAGCAGAATTGGAACACCTCTTTAGAGATGACACACAGCTGGGGTCCATCGCCTTCTGTATAACGCCATTTCTGGATTGAAATATGGCTCCTTTACTGGGTTTTTTACTGATGGTTTTCTGGTTTCTAGAAATCACGCCAAACTTTGTATAAAATTTAATGCAGTAGTGTTGTATAGTTTTTGTTCTCCTTCTGTTTTTTTGTCCATTTTAAGGTATCCTACTACCCTAAAATTGTTAATTTCGCCAAAAATTGATAAATTGTTTTTGTAATTTTTTATGTAGACCATCTTATTAGCTTTATAAAAATACCAAGTTTATTATTTTCCGTTCTCAAGAACAAAAACTGCAAGTGTTTTAGTAAAAGCAGATGTCATTACTTTAAGCAAGATATGTCATACTTTAAAACGCGTTTTACTTGAAATGTGTTTTTTTTTAAATGCTCAAACGGGGACAGCGATTGCTCAAAAAGTTTTGACAATAATGAACTGAAATTTCTTGTGTATGTTCTGTATGATAGTAGAAGTGTTATAACCATCCGAATTATCAATCACTGTTTTTTTAGCAATTTCATATAATAACTAAAATAGAGCTAGCTGTTGTAAAAATTAAAATATCTTATTCTGAAGGTCATTTTAAAAATGAACAACATAGAAACACATTAGAATTGAAAAATTGAAAATTTATTCATAAACTTTTGATACAGAAATGGCCCCGTTTAGGTTATTTTTGTAAATTTTTACCCATTTTTTTCTATTTTAGTAATAATAATTTCTTTTTATCTTCTTAATTTTAGCATATTTTTCTTAAAATGTTCTAAACAAATCTAAAAACCACAAAAAAAAAAAAAATCCCCATATTTTCATTTTTTTTTTTAAAAAAAAAAAGTTGTCGCAAGTAGTCGGACACCTTAAATCCAATAATTCCACAGAAAGGTAAAATTCAGCTTACATGTAATTGATTTCGTTTGTACGCGTGATACTGCTTGAAAATTAAAGAATGACTAGTGATGGTGTATGAATAAATTACTTGAAAGATACTGCTAAAATATGCTCAAACACACACACAAATTTGTGACTAGAAACAGAATTTTCGTTCATCTAAAAAAGTCACGTACTTTTGTAATATTTATGATGAAATTTAGTAAAAACTAATTTTCTCTTATATGTATGAGCAACACTTTTCATAAATGCAATACGTATTTATGCTAAGCCAGAGAAGAACATAAATATCTATTTAGAGAATATCCGTATTTTTTTCGTAACAAAAGAGAGTACAAGTACTTATAAACTAATGAAAATATTTTACTATAAATATACTTCACTTTTCTAATGGACTCCATTTAATTGAGCTTATTAATTCACTATATAAGTGTAATGATACTACTATCTAAAATTCTATAATTGCTACTCTTTGATAACAAATAATTTTATTTTTCAACAACTAACTACCTCAAAACCTCTTAGCAACCTCTCAGATTCATTCACATACACTCCTCTCTCTCTAGTAATACACATAACTCCCCCGCACTCTCGGGGATAAAATTGTACAGCACTGCAGCTGAAACAGCGCCATCTATTTTCTAAGCAATAAGAAAACAATAATTATATAAACTTCATTTAGACTAATATTTATTTATTTATCATTTAATTTATAAAACCTCTTTATAATATTACATGGCTTTCATTTGAGAGAAATATAAATGTGTACCATAAACATAATAAGTTTTGTATTCAATACAAAATGGTATTAAATTACTATAATTTATTCACTTAAAATAAATAATGCAACGAGCATTTGTTAACTAGTATAAAATTTTGAAACGTTTCAAAGAAAAATGAATATTCATAACCAGCAGAAGAATTACAATCATCCATAAAAAAATTCAGATCTCTGGCAGAAACGTTTTATTTTTAAAATTACAAACTCTCCTTTTTTTATTCAAAAAAAATTCCAGTGTAATAAATATCAGTTTCTTTAAAAAAAGTTAAGAAAAAATTTTCCAAAAACTTTGAGGATGTGTTCCCAAACACCGTTGGTCCATAACCCATTTGGCAATGCTACTGCTCCAAACTTTTGCAATTATGAATAATAATTGAAGAATAGTTAATAATGAAGTTAGCAGAAGTTAGCACTGCGTAATTACACTGTCTAGCGAATTGTCTCATCTGTCTCTCACAGTGCCAATAACAGTAAACTTCGTTACGTTAATGGCATCATTAGTTATTGCATAGGGCATCATTACATGAGACTTTTCATTCACACGCAGATTGTATCGGAGATTCTCTAGATTAGTTATATTCTAAGATATAGTTAAAAATATAACCTTACTCCTAGTGGGATAAAGATAGTAATTTTTTTTTTGTTCAGTATGTAGCTATCAAAAAACTTTTCAAAGCATTTGCGTGTGTACCAAGACACACAAACTGGTTCTCTTTCTAAAAATGTCTAATATACAACTTGTGTATTTAACACTAAAAATATATCCATGATGGTTTTTAATGCTTTACCTTGACTCAGTCGGTTCATTTGATGTTTTACGTCATTTATACATGCAAAAACCTAAAGCCGGTACAAGAGCTCAATCTTGGTACCTAAAAACGCAATACGAAATTCTCATTATTAGTCAAGTTTATGCTTTGAAAAAAGAAAAGTGAAGCAAGAAAGACGTCTCTTAAAGGCAAGGGCACTGAATAAGAAAAACATACTTTCTTTCAGTTATTTCTTCTCAGGAAGTATTTATTGCTTCAGTCTCACTCCCATTCTATTTTACTTTACACTCTATTGTTGAAATGAAAGATTGAATAATAAATATCACGAGTTGAAACAATACTTTGAAATGTGTCAGAAACCTACATACTTTGTATTCAAATCTTCAACAAGTTTATTACACCTCGACATTTGAAAATAACTGCAGGTTAAATCTCCAGTCTCTTCGCTAATCGTCGACAGATTGTCATTATCACTCACTCTGATTAAACCATTTTTTAAATTCAATCCTCTATTGAATATCTCCTTGTGGAACATCTGAAGATTTTCTTTAAAAAGCATTTCCAACCACGGTATCAGCTCAGAAATCTGAATCAAATGCGCAGTACTCCCGAATCTGAACACCGTTAAAAATGGAGCAGTTCTATTCAATCGACCATAGCCTTATCTCTTCTCCTACCTACAGAAAGTACCTTTCTTCTTGAAACCGAATGTGTGCTTAGAATTCAATTGGATTTCACGATGCAATGAAAGAGGTTTTCATTTCCCCCTGAAGGCAAAGATCGTATTTTGAAAGCTTCAAAGAAAACTTTCAGGAGTGAGAGGAAAAAGCTAGAACACCTATATCATACCCATCAAAAGAAAAGATTTTCCAACATTATTTAAGAATAATTGTTAGATTAATGGTAGAAAAAAACTAAAAATAGAGCCTGAAAATCCTCTAAAACATAACAAAAATATCAAACAAATGGCAATAAAAGGTACAATACAGGTTTACTGAGATATTCTAAAGATTATTCGAAGGGAAATATCTTTATGTCAATACCATTAAGACAGAGCTGATGCGTCAGGTGCTCTATGAAGTTAAAATAATTTTGTTCTTTTTTTTGCAAATGGAAACTTCAAGTTTTGATTTAAATAAAATCGAACCAGGAACATCGAGGATTTTTATAATTTAATTCATCTTAACAACTGATATATAGTGTGAACCAAAAGTCTTTTTTTTTTGCCCTGATTATAAAACTTTATTGTGCTTAAACTATTATAATAAGGCATATGTTTTTTTCGATGTATGTGGTTAGTATTATTATGATTTTTTTAAAGATCATATATACCTCAGTCAATTTCCACGTTTGCCCCCTTGGTAGCCTGGAAAATCAATATTAGTGGTATTCCAGTTCCCGCCAAGTGTTCTTTACCACGTCTTGCCCTTCTTAAGCATGCAATCTAAGCACTTTATGAAGAATTCTTATCAAAGTTTGCGATATTTGAAGTTCACATGATGCTTCACAAGTTTATTTGAACTCCGTTGAAACGATTGTCAAAAGTGTTTAAAAGTTGCTTCACTCACACTAGACCTGCCATTTCTGGGAAGATCTTTAAAACTTCCTGTTTCTTTGAACATTTCATAACATCGCTTTGTTGGTTTTGCATCAGGAGGTTTGCTACCATAACAACATCAGAATTTATCTTGAACATAAATGAGCTATATCGTTTCGTGAAACCAAAGCACACATTGGACTTTTTCTTGAATCGACACCATTTCGGCGAAATATTATATCTTCCTTGCAAATTATCCCCCCCCCCCCGAATCACTCTTGAAAGAGCATTCGTGCTATATACTGCACAGAAAAAAACTACTGAGACTGACCAATCCAATTACACAAAAGTTACATTGTTTTATTAAAGGGTTATTTTGTAAAGAATTTTTATAATCAAAGCAAGACTTTTGGTTCACCCTATAATTTCTTATTAAAATATTCGAAATTTTTTTAATTCAAGTAAATATTTCTCATTCAGCCTTGGTTAGAATTAATGTCTAAACTAAGATAATATATTGAGAACCTCAAATATATTTATTTGTTTTTTTAATTTTTTTTCATTCATTTATCTTTTTTTTAAACATAAACACAAAAAAATTACAGGCAATTTACTACCCTAACTTTTTTTATTTGAACTTTGTTTTAAAAATTTTGTCAGACCTATAAACAAGAATATATATAGATCTGCTCAGCTCAAATATTTCAAACATCAAGGGAATTGAATGCGTCCTAGTAAGTACAGTTTGAAATGACTACCATTCTGGAGATTCCTTTTAAAGTAAATTCTCCCTTGTGTAAAAAATATTTTCAGATTTTAATTTTTTATTATATTAGAATTAAACAGATTACGACGTTAGTTTATTCATTTACTTGATTTTCTGTCGTTTATAAGGTAAGAAAATCATTCACTCTTTCTCAGTATGAACCACTTGACGGAGACAGTATAACAATGTTTTATCTTTCGAATTGTCGTTTAGTCTACGACTTTTAAAATTTAATCTTTGATTCAATATTCTGACGTTTTTCCATCCAATTTACCTATATAATTATAATTAATTTCACTTTTAAAAAATAATCAAAAATATAGAGAAATTTAAGAATTAAGGATTATTTATTTACTTTAGCAATAATTCTTATAAAAAAAACTAGTTTCATGTTTTATTAATTATAGAGCAGAACTTTTTGTTTTAAAAAAAGAAAACTAGTTATATATATATAAGATTTAATCTTAAAAAAAAGGAAACAATTTTGGCCTTGGAGAGTGGATTAAATTATGACCAAATAAACTCACATTTCCCAAAAGAGTATAAAACTATAATTAAAATTAGAAGATAACAGATATTTAAACGTTATCTTCAAGCCGACTATCCCCAAGTTTAAGAATTTCCTCGAAAGAAATATTAAGGAAAACAAGTAATATAAAAACAATTTTTTAAGACAATTCCTACTTATAACAACAAAGAAGAATTTTATTTTAGTTATTTTTACTAAACAGTTACAAGTAATATAAATATGCATATGCATATGATAGAATCACAATATTAAGTGACAAAATAGAAAGTGATTTTCCTTGCAATTTTCCATTTCCCCTTCTATATATGGTACTGTATTTTTTGTTACTATTTAATAATTAATTAAATTTAATAATTCTAATAAAGTAGTGTAATAAAAGAATCACATTCTCAGAAATTAGGCCATCCCAGGTGGGATTCGAACACATGTCCTTTGAATTGGAAGTCCATTGCGCTACAGGAACACAACGCGAATGATTTTCCTTTCTTTATATGCTGTTGGACTATTATTTTGGTTTGTTACTATTTATTCATCTTTTATTATAATTAATGAATTAATATTTGAAAAACTGTATTAATGTCAAGTGTCATTCACTACAAGTTTTTAAAAATGTATTTGAACTTAAATGGATGAATAAAAAGTATTTTATTCACGATTGAAGTTTTGAGCAATATATATATATATATATATATATATATAGAGAGAGAGAGAGAGAGAGAGAGAGAGAGAGAGAGAGAGAGAAATATAGAGAGAGGGAGGGAGAGTGTGAACTAATAGTAGAATTGAAGAAAAACAAAGAACCATATTCTTAAACTAGCATCAAGGTGATGGGGTTACAGTACAGTTAAAATCAGTATTCTAATCAGGAAATATTACGTACTAAGATGATTCAACCTTAAAAAAGTATATAAATTTTAAAAAAAATTAGAATCAGATCTTCACTATAGAGGAAAGGTTCAATATGTAAACTTCATACCAAAACTAGGCTTCAAAATAAGTTTATCTGATTAATATGCAGCGATTCCTTCTTAGTATTTATAATACTTAAGGTTGAAAAAACTTTCCGTATATGTTTTATTCTCTTGCTACAATGATTGAAAAGTAACCCAAATTTTATATGAAGATTAGAGTATCTTACTTTTATAATTTTGCACTTATTTCCTTACAGTTTGAAAGAGATCCGTGAAATTAATGAAAAATGCTTCAAGGATTCCTTTTGCATTTGAAATCTGTTTTAAAATAGAATTTTTTTTTTAAATTGTAAAAATATGCAAAGAGAAATGTTTTTGAAAACTTACATGTGTGTATCAAATATAATGCTTAGAAATTGTTACTATTATGGTTTTATTTCATTAATAACGACTCAATACGTACGAAAAAGTTTTCCGCATGAAAAATAGTACAAAAATATCTGAAAAAATCATAATACTTTACAAAATTATATGAAAATAATTTCAAATAAGTGAAATATTTATTTTCTTTTTCTTTCATGCAGGTTTGAAAGATGATGTATGTAAATTGTTCTGAATTGATTAATTTACATTATTCAAATTTGTTAAACGATTTATTTTGTAAATAAACAGACAACTTTGTTTTCAAGCACGAGATTTCTAATTATTTTTCAAATTTTGAGTCTCTCTCTCTCTCACTTTCTTTATTTTCTTTAATAAGTTTCAAATAAATGCTCACTTTTTTTTAATGAACTTTGCCTTTTTCACCCGAAAATTTAGAATGCCACACGAAGCTTCTATTAATAAATTTCTAAAAATAATTTTTAAAAAGAGGTGACAAAAATATTAACCATTTTCAAAGCATTGAAGTATTATTAAAACATCAAAGTATTTAAAATTTTTAACCTCTTAACCTCTTTTTCCCTCTCATGTTAAGCAATGCGAATATTTTAAAATGCAAATGATTCTTGTGTACGTCTTCCTTTCTTTTTTCTATAAGAAATATATAGAATTTACACGATTCTAAATTTACGTTTTTGCAATTTAGAATTAGTAAAGGAATCCACAGAATTATTTTTTTACCCTCTTAAAATAATAGGTTTAACATGAAGACTTCCAACTGGTCAATCAACAGACAAAACACAAAATGTTAAAACAGGAAATAGTGCAATAACTTCATTTTAAATGAACACGAAAATTATAAAACTGAATTTAAGTAAAGTAATTAATGCTATGTTTACTTCTTTCACGGATTTTAAAATGGTTGTTCTATATTTCTTTTGTAGATAATGGTGAACTCTAACAAAGGGCAGGGTAAAATTTTGGAAAGGGGGAAAAACAACTTGTGACTTTTTAAATCATCTTCGTTTTCACGCTTGACATGGCACAAGGAAGAATAAGCTTAATTTTTTCCCTCCATTTTGGTTATACTTCTTTAGTTTTTAGTTTTACGAATGTATTGTTTTGGATTCTGAATTCTGAACAACATGCTTGATACGCAACAGCAACTCCGTAATTTTCTTTCACTAAGTGCGCTCTATTACTTGGCTAGAAAATAAACTTTATTTATATTGTATACATTTATAAATACTAACTCACAGTAAAACTTTCTATTTTTTATTGTTTGTTTGCTTTTAAAATATTAAGTTAGCTGTGTGTGTTTTAAATTCGTGGGGAAATTCAGGTCATACGCAGAGAAACAAACAGCAGAAATTTGTGTGGCTTTGTTTTACAACTTTCCTTTGCTATAAAGAAGTGTCCTTTTAAAAATATTTTTGATTGTGTTCCCAAAGTACTACAGAAGCACTTATATAAACAATCAAGAGTGTTGTTCAAATTAAAGAGAAAAAATTTATATATGTTACATTTCATAAGGATTTTAAAAATTTTATCATTACTTTCGTAAATGTAACTGAAAATTTAAACTCATTTCTAAATAAACATTTATATTAGCACAAAAGCAGCACTGATGGTTATTTTAACTTTTTTCATTGAATTCCTTTTTTTCGGTATTCTTTTATTCCACATTGATTTTTGATAGTTATCCTTGGTGTTTAGAAATTTCAATTCATTTCCCGTTGTAACAATCTTCATATATCATGAAAATTTGAAGAAATATAGTGTCCAAAAATTATGACTACATTAAAAAATTAATTAAAAATAAACAAACATATCAAAATTTCTTTTGAATGAAAGGCAAACCTAGGTGGCAAAACGTCCCATTTTTCAATATTCTCGTTTTAAAATGGCACCATCGCAAGAATAAGCACAAGCTGTTGCATGGTTTATCGAATTTAAACCTGCAACATATATACAGCGCAAATGGAATGCGACCACACTGGAGTTTGGAAGTGAGAAAAGTTCCCAGGGTGATGGATGAAAAGAGGAAGCCCAATAACGTGGCCACCTAGATCTCTAAGCATAACACCTTTGGACTTCTTGTAAGAATACATGAAAAGCAGTGACAATGATGAAATGAAAAGTTTAATTACAGTGGACATTCATATTGTTGATCCTGCATTGCTTCATAGAATGTGAGTAAAAAACTTGAATAGACTCATGTGTTACGCACAACTAATCCTGCTCATATTGCAGTAAAGCATTGTAAAATAAACAACTTTAATATTTTTTTTTATTGAAAAAAAAATACCAAAAGAGTGTGCAGTTTGAAACTGTAGTCTCATACTTTTGGACATCTGGTATAAGCAACTGCGAGTAAACTTAGAAAAACAGTTTTTGTTTACCCTTGGATATCGAAATTATAACTGCATATTACTGATTTTCTCTTACTTTTGTAATATTTCAAAGAGTATTATACATTCATTACAGCTTTTGAAGCTATTTATTAACTGAGAAAACAAAATAATGCAAGATGTCGAAAACACTCTCTAATTTAACTCTTAAGCAACTTGCACTAGTATTCCTTATCATTTCTTGAGTATGGCATTAAAATCTGTTTAAAAAATTCTGATGTAGTAGTTTTTTTTTAAATTACCGAGACAGTAACTTTTTATGTTATTAATTAGTTTAATTTTTATTTAAAATATTTTTTTAATTCTTCTGTTTGCATTTTTATTTTTAGTGCCAATCTTACATAATACTTATGCATCTTGAAATACACTGAAACAGTAAATTTAAAGGGGATAGTGTATATGATATAAAATCATTCGACCTACATAACAGGGATTTATACCAAAATCAGGTTTTCATCAAATTTTAAATCATAGATAGAGAATAATTGATAAATGTATCGTAATATACATCACATACGAAGCATATTTCTTATAACATTTCTCACAAATAAAAATTTTCTATACATATTTTTTATTCAGTCAGTTTAAATCAAGTGTATATTTCTCTTAAAATTTAATTTTTAAAAGGGGTGATTCATTTTTTTAAAAAAAAATACGTGTGTTCTAACTTTATGCTCCAATAAAAGAAAGATCTCAAATTACCTCTCACATTTAGAATGTAAACTAGCTCTATCGGTTGTATATTAATTTAGCCTATCCAAAAGTAAAAAAAAAAAAAAATAGTTACACATAGCAAACGTATATACAAACTTGGAGTGTTTTTATTTTTATTTATTTTGTTGAAGCATGAACTTCATATGCATAGACTGGATTTTGTTTCCTGTTTTTTTTATATTTAACCAAAATTGGATTATTCATCAGACATTTGGAAAAAGAAACAAATCAGCTGGGGGAAAATACTCCCTGATCACTCGCGCACTTAAGAGTGGGGTTTGGGGCTCAAAATTCTCGGATAGACCAATAGATATTAAATTTTTAGCACAAGGATTACATATTGGTGCTTTTTCGTCTACCTTTTTTTATAATACAACCCCTTTCATGCAAGTAGTCCCTGTCCCTGATTGTGTTAATCCAAACAAATTCTTTTTTCAATCGACCTTTTTCTATGGCCGTTTTGGCTAGTCAGCGTTTTCAAACTCTTTCCAACATGGTAATTTCCAAGAACCAACGAAAAGAACTTCATTTAAATACCTTTCAAAATCCGTAAGAGTGCAAAATATAAATCTCGAGAACCTGTTCAGTGAAAATTCCGCCGAAGTGTGCCTTTTTTTGCCTAAAAATCCACATTGAACAGAAGGAAAAAACGAGATAACCCCACAGAGTTCCCTTTAATTCCCTTTCCCCCTCTTTTCTACTGGAGCACGTGCCGTTTCGGAACGAGACTCAGGGCCCCCATTCTGCTGGAGGGGAGGGCGAAAAAGCACCCCAGTTTTCCACCCTCATTTCTCCTTTCTCCCTCCTCTTACCTGGGACCATCTGGAAACCAAATGTGACGATTTTACGATAGCTTCCGCCGGATGCTCCCAGACCAGCCTATGTTGAGAAGAGGGAGAAACCAAAACCAGCTGGATTTCAACTTCCGTTAACACATGCGAGGTGTACCATGGGAGTCACTTGAAATCTGATGTACTTGAAAATAAACAAAGGGCGTTTCTTTTCTAAGCTGTATGTCATGCGTAACGATTTCTGTTAATTGCTTGATCAATTTTAGATTAAATATTTGTTTCAGAGATTAATTTCAAAGAGTTCTTATCAATTCTTTATAATAATCATAATTATTATTATTATTTATACAACGTTCCCCACCCCTCAAATTTTTAAGACATAGCTTTAATTCATTTTAGATTTGCTAAATTTAAGAAAATCATTTACTAGGAGAGGACTTTATGAAAGTCAAATTTAATTTGCAACAAAATGTCTATTTTTAGATAGGTTTGTTATGGATCTAATTTAAACACCTACATCAATGCATATCTAAAATTTTCCAGACTAAACAATAGTAATCATATACTATATATTCATTAGTCATTTCTATTTTATGGCTGAATATGGTCTTTTATTTATTAATGTTGAAAGGGCTGGATCTTTCACAAAATTCTGATACTTATCATATGTAGATCAAAATGCAATAAAGTAAAAATCTAATATTTAAAATCAAAGATTTACTTGCATATGTTTACATAGTTTTAAATATTAAGCTAACACAAATCATCAACGAATAAATTCATTTGTACTGAATTGTTTTCATAAGGGAAAAAATGGGTTATGGACATTTTTTTTATTTATTTAAAGATCTGGAATAAAGATTATGAATACTTTCTCTATCCTTCAAAATAATAGTAGATTAAAATTTATGAGTAATAAGTATTTTTCAGTGGTTTTTTTTGTAATTCTTTGAATTTTGTACGATTCAATTTTCCTTTAATCAAATCATTATTGAATAATATAGAAACTAGATGAGTAGGGTGTGTCAGTGTAGGTGTCATCTTCATTACTTAACCGTGGTTCAAAATTACAAATCCATGGCCAATATTCTTCGTATTGCTATTTAATATATAGCTAATAAACAATCAATCAATCAACCATGTTATTATTGACTTGTCAGATATTTTTCAATTGCTAAAAAATATACAATCCTTTGTGAAATGTTTTGTTTGATTTAAATAAAAATAATACTTTTTTAATAATTATTTTCTTTAACACAATTTGATCACTCTTTTTTTTTCTACCTATTTTATTTTGTCTATGTACATGCAAATCTTATGCTCAAAATTTCTTCATCTTAATCCTTAGAAAAAATCTTCATCAATTTAGAAAGCTAAAATTTAATATTGTTGTCACAAAATTATTATTAATTAATTTTGCATAATATCAATAAAAGATATAGAAGTCTCAAGTAATACAGCATTTATGAGATTTCGTTTGTTATTTGTTACTTTAATAATAGAACCAAGATATTTTTTCATAATATATACATATATATATAGTCGAAATTTCCCACTAAAGATAGTTGAATATTCAACAATCATCAAAACTAGAAAAAATCGAAATTGCAAGACAAACCAGACATAAGATTTTAGAAAAGATTCATTAAAAATTAAAAATAATAGAATTTAAAATATAAAAATATGGATGCTACAGTATTATAAACATTGCTGACTTAGGACAGCTCTTAATACAAAAAGGAATTTTTTAAATGTATGACACAAGCTTATAAAATCAGGATATGTTTTTATTTCTCATGATCAAATGCTAATTTTCATTCTATACTAGGGAAAAACAGTATCGAAATAGATACATAAGTAAAACATATCTCCTTAAATCTAATACTTGTCACCTGATATAGAGCAGGCGACAGCTTAGGTGAATGACACGGTCACAGGTAACTGTAAAGTGCAGAATCCAAATCTCTAATTCAAAAGGCTAATGAGGAAGAGAAGGTTGTGGCCGCGGTGGAGTAGCGGTAGTCGTCTGGCTGTTGTACAGATGGTCCTAGGGTCACATTTAGGTCGGGAAAAGATCGCAGCAATAATGCTCGAACATCCGTAAATCCTGACTCGAGTGACATTAATAGTGAGAAAAAAATTCTTGCGTAACGCTTGTACGAAAAGCTGGGAGAAAAAATTATTTGCTGGATCTTCGGCCCGCCCTAGGGGAAAAAAATGGTGAGTAATAAAGCGTTTGATAACAGCTCTTAGAGAGAATAGGGTTGTAACGTTGTAGAATGGATACTTCTCCATGTGGTGGAGAAACGATGACTCTTCTTCATATAATGTAATACAAAGTTTTGTATATTTTACTTTAAATCAGCAAACTCTACGCTAAAGATTTATCGTTTTCAAATATTGTCTTTGCTCCCTTAAGTAGAAAATGAGAAAAAAAAAATATCATTAGGTTTTATAAGATTTTCTAGGAACTGAAGCAAAATCCATGCTTTTAGAAAAAGAATAGCACTTTCCCTCCATTTGCGATGTCTGACGAAATGAAATGTGTTTTTTCTTTTCTTCTAATTTCGTAGAATAAAGCGCTATTCTGTTTTCTTTCTTTTTGATTAACGATAAAAAACTCGAATTTTGTGTTTCGTTTTTACAGTTACGATTTAACAAAAGTGACAAAAATAAATTAAAGTGAAATCATCAAATGTTTTTCTTAAGGAAAAAATAATCATTCGATTTTTAAAGAGTAGAATACCTATCTTTTAAACGGTGAAATTCACAAAATGTTTAAGTAAGTGGGAAGTATTTATAAGGTTTGTAAATTATAGAAAAAAAAATTTTTTTTCTCTCTTTTTGCAGTTAATTTAATTAAACACTTTTTATTTTAAAAAAATAAAAAATAAATTTGGAAATAATTTCTAAAAAAAAATCAGAGCTAAATATATATTTTTTGTAGTATGTCTGCTCCACACGTCAATAACGAACTTTAATTGTTTTATGAAAACATAACTCATTTATTTAAAACTCAAACAGCAGTTTATTTCACTTTTGACAATAAAAATTCAAAAAAAAAAATTCAGTTATCCGATTATTATCGGAACCTGATTTTGAGAAAGCGTATAAATGAATAATATTTAGAGTCTCTTCAGTTAAAGAATATATATAAAATTATTTTAAGAATATCACTGAAAGAAGAAAATCATTGGTTTTGTGAATATCGGGGAAAATACTTCAATAATAATAATAGGTTGCTTATATATATGCCTAGAACTTCTCTAAAGAGCATAAACAAACATTTTTTTTAAATTAACAATGCATTTTCAGAGCTACTATCCAATTCGTGTTTTTTATTAAAATTTCTCGACTCTATGAAATTAAATAAAATTACGCAAGTAAATTAAAATATGAATAAAACCACTATAAAATGATATGTTTCAAAAAACCTAGTTCACACACACACACATAGACTCTACATAGGAGTCCTAGCTATATAAAAGTAAAATTATTTTTTGAAGTATTTTTCAAAAATGGAAAATGTTTTGAAAATATGTCATTCTTTTTCTTCATTTTTGCCAAAAAAATTACATTTAAATAATTTTTTATTGTAATATTCTTAAAACAATTTTATACGTATATTTTCATTCAGGTTACACTAAATATAAAAAAAAATCATTTATACGCTTTTTCAAAATCCCGGTTCCGAACGTAGGACTTCTTTACTTTAAAGGAGAGAAACAATAAGTTGAAAGAAAATGTGAAGTTAGTATCTAAATTTATTTCTCATGATTCGAATGAGATAATAAAAAATAAAAAAAAATTCATCGATTCATAATAAAATTTATGAATTCGGAAATTGGAATGACATAAGATGTTTGCAAAAAATATTTCAGAAACGTTAAATTAAAAATAGAGAAAAAAACTCCAAATTAAGTCATTTTAACTAAAAATTAGTTAACAAACAACAATCATGCGTGGATTTTTACCCTTCTTGATTAATTTAAATATTCATTAGTGTTTCGTGAAAAACAAGTAAACTTTTGTTGAACTTTAATGAATGCAGGAAAAATAAAATAAAACATTAAAAAACTACTAGGACGTTTGAAAAAAGTTTCGATGAATTCAATTTCGATCATTAAAAGCTAATGTGAGAATATTTTTAACAATTCTATCATTATAATGTCGACCTTTTGTTCAATGAATTGGAAGAAAACAATTGCAAAGGGAAAATATAAATGTACATGGCAAAAATGTTGAAATTTCTATTGGTAAAATAAGGAAGTTAAATTTATATTTATCTCATCTTTTATTAACTTGTGATTTCAAATTTTTTTTTTTTTTTTTTTTTTTTTTTTTTTTAAGGATTTCTGATAGAATTTTATTTTACATTCTAAAACTTATGACAAATGATGCGCAATTCTTTTTCTTTTTTGCCATGGCTATAGAGAAAATTAATCAAAGAAAACACTAAATAATAAAATAATAGCTAATTATTTAATACACTTGTGCATTTAGTAAAATATAATTATTTTTATAACATGTTTCTTACATGGATTAAATTTTCTTGCGGAAAATGTATGTGAGTGGTATAAATTATTTCAATACAGATTATTCCTCTGATGAAGCAATGATTTCAAATAATAGTTTCTGGGGAGAGGATGAAAGGAAGAAAAAAAAGAATTCGAGCGGAACATTTTGTATTTGCTAAGCCCAAATCAGTTATAGCCGTGGTAGCCAAGAGGTCAAGGCTACGGACTTGTGGGTGGCGTATCATGAGTTCGGGCCTTGTGTTGTTGAAGACACACCGTATGGGCCGATGCTCGTCAAATATTTCGAGGCTCAAACTGCCTCCTGTTGGTGTGGTGTGGAAGTTAGGAGAGGGGGATGCTACGGATTAGGTGTTGTCCTCGAAACGTGACATTGGGTAAATATTGCGAGGTCCGTCACCAATAGCCTTAGTGCAGCTATGTAGTGAGACGTGTTAATATAACTCTCATTCATTCACTCCAAAACTAGATGACCAGTGGCTCTCAAACTATTTCCTCAATGTACCCTTAGACTAGATTGTGGGTCACATACACCACCTCTTGATGATGACTGAAAGTTTGAAGTGCTACTAAAATTCAAAGTTTTCTAATGGTAGCATTTAAAAGTTTTTGAAAAAGATCTAAGGAATATCGATATGTCGAAAACTTGTATCTATTTTTAAAAATATTTCAAAAACGACGAAACTTTTTGCTGCGAGATTCGTTCTTAGCTAAGGTACTTCACAATCTACTAGTTATAGCTTACATAATCTTACCATTTCCCCCCCCCCCTTTTTTTTCTGTAGAAGTCATTGATCATTCTACTTAATGCAAAGTGAGATTTATAATTTCATCTCTCAAGTTGAAGTCTTTATCGATTTATCCTGTGGCCGCCGTAGTCTAGTGGCCATGGTCGTGAGCTCGCTGCTGACGTTGTCGGTCTCTGATTCGTGTCCTAGTGCCACTGAGGACCTGTCGTGTAGAGAGCTTGGTGTACCTTAAATCTGTCGAGACTCTTAAGTCATCCCGTTAGCTTGGTGGGGAATTTAAAGAAGGAAGGTGCTAGCCGAGGTGACGTCCTCTTCACTTGACCTTGGTTCAAAATCACGAGGTCCGTCACCTAATCATTTTTCCAGTTAAACAAAAGATTCGCTTAGCACGTTTTCTTTAACATTTCCTCTAAACTTTGAAACTACAAAAAAGTCATACCATTTAAGTCTTAACTCCACTAACTTAGTTTTATAACCGAGAAGTTTTAAGATTAAATCCCTTCTGTGCATTTTTAACAAATTTTAACGCTTATATTAACCGCATCACATAAGTATAATACTTAAACAGTTACCTTTTATTTTGTAAAAAAATATAATCACTGAGTTTGCATTAGGAATTATAGAGAAATATTTTTACCAGCCTAAAGAATAATCATTAACAATATTCAGGCACTACTTTCAAATTAATTAATATGTTTCTTTCATACAAACATATTAATGAATTTAAAAATTTTTATAATGTAGTGCCAGCTCCTAAAACTGCTTATTGTCTACAGAAAGGGAACACCAATTTTATAATATTCCTCTAAAATCTTTATACAACTTGGAGATAACAGCCATTTTTTATTACTCAAAATCTAGATATTGTCCCTCTTATCGTTTTGATATGAACGGAAATTTCCACATATTTATTTCGTTTGTGGAACTGACTTTCGAATGTTAAGAAATGTCTTTTTGTTCCTCTTGCACAGAGGTGATCTTTCATAACTGTTAGAGTATTTTCCTCTTCAAAATAATCGACAATTATGTAGGTATCACAGTATTTTAAAATGAAAAATGTCCAGATCAGAAGCTAATGAGTATTTCAATAGCAGGAAAATAAATCATGCAGCTAGAAGGGAATGAAATAGTTAAACTTTACCACAGACTATATTATGAAACTTACAAATATTTCGTTTCGTAAAAATCGAAATATGTTTAAATATCAATTGCTTACTCTGACGAAATGGTCGAATTTTTTTATGTGCTGAATCGTCGATTATATATTTTCCTGTGTTATATTCTATAAAGTTGAACAAAATAGAATTATATTCCCCTGTTTAATGCCATATAATGTTATTTCATTAAAAAATACTTTAATTAAATTCTGAGCTATACGTGGTATTTCTCTATCTTTTTTGTATACTTAAAACAATTTGTTCAGCAGATTGTACTTGCTTTCATTGAACAGTATGATTGGAAATATATGAGGCTTTTCTAAGCTTCATATACTATTTGCTTCTTATTTGGAACAACTATTGGGGTTCTTTATATATATTTTATCCCTCTTTATATATAGAACTCATTCTATGTAAATCTGATAATTTCTCCATCGATAAATCCATTTCCAAACTACATAAGCCGTACTATTGATGTTGAAACATGTATCGAATAAGGATATTTATAGATTCCTAAAAGATACGATAACGATGTTAACGTCAAATGCATATCGATATTCCAGTTTCTAGAGAAAAACTGTACATATATTAGGCAAAACTCAGTTTCCAAGAATTCAATAATATCGTTTCAACTAGTTTAGCCAAGATTCACTACAAAGAAATTTTTGAATCTATAACTGTTTATTGATCTGCATTTTAAGAAAAACAAATAAGAAAGAAGAGTCCCATTTCTTTTGCAAACTTCCCTAGAGGTTCGATTTCACTCTAAACTAAATCGTTCCATTTCCTTAATCGAATATTTTTTTCAAACTCCCTGAAAAGGACAGAGTAACAAAGCATGTGTGACACAGCAGAGGGACGTATCTGTTTTGAATCTGAAATCGCACTCACTGTCAGGGGCTACAATTTGTTACAATTCAAGCAAGGACGCTCCCAGTTTCAGTAAATGTGGGTTGGGTGTTGCCTGAGATGGGGGACAAACGTGCTGGGGAGCGTTTTGCACTGTGGGGTGAATTAATGGACAATCCTTCGGTAGATAAGGGGAGAAAAAATGGAAGCTTATGTGAAAGTTGAGGGAGGGAAAGACTCTTCCAGTTGCCATTTTTGCGGGAATGCGTGTTACGATCAATTTTATATTTTTGCATGCACGCGTAAAATTCAATCTTTGATTCCATTGAAGCTAGGAATAGAAATATTAGAGGCGGGTGAACACATTTCAAGAAAAATGCCTTTTTTCCTCCTTTTCTTCTATTTTACATCTTGAGATAAGCTATTTTACGAGTGTAGTAGAGACAGAGACGCGAAAGAGAAAAACAGTGAATACCAAAGCTTCCTAGACAGACATAGAATTTGCGTGGTGTGTCGGAGACAGTAAAAATTCAATATGCTGAAATTCCTGTCAGAATTCTCACTTTTGAGATATAAAATCTTATGTAGATAGAATAGATTATTGTCTTAGATTCCGATGCAAGTAGTCAAAATGATATATTACAATAACATCTTATGTACAGTAAGAAATTTTCTTTAAGAATGTGAAAGTACTCATTTTCATTCATTCTTATATTTTTTAAATAGAAAATTTTAATATATAGAAGAAACTGAGTGCTAGTAAAAAAATTTTAAAAATATGTAAATGAATATATTGAAATTTTATATAACTATAATATTTAAACATAATAAACGAGATCTAGCAAAAAAGCAAAAACTTTCGGATAATAGTCTTTTTAGAATTACAATAATTATTTTTCTGACATTTCAACGATTTGTATGACATATTTCAACAAGATAACGCAAGATTGTGTATTGCCCATCGCGTATCCTGATTTACCTCGACACTAAAGTTATTCTACTGTTACCTTGGTCAGAACGTTCTCCAGATTTCTCACCTATTTAAAACATCTAATAATAGGTTGCTGGGCGACGGGGAAGCCATTGCTTCCAAGTCACTACAATTGATGAAGTTTGGCATAAAGTTTAATCAGCATGGAATAGCTTGAATGTATCTGTCTTTTAAGCCCAGTTTGACTCGATGCCTTACAGTTTTAGCTTCCAGAGGCGGCTGCTGTGTATATTAATTTCGTGCCCTGTATTAACTCAAATTACTTACAAATTTAATAATGTTTTCTTCCTACTATGCTGTATACGTACAATAAGCAAATTTTTGTTAGTTGCTTTCCTTCCTGGAAATTCTTAATTGGCTAACAGTGCTTTCCTTCCTAGAAATTTTGAATGACTAGCAGTGTAGAACTCATTGAAAATACAGACGATACATTATTAACTGTTAGTAAGCTTTTGATTCAGATAAACTACTAAACACCAGAAATTCTCTCTTTTTTTTGGGTAGAAGTTTCGAAACATGCATTTAATATTAATTCAAAGAAGGTAGTTGCATTGAAACATGTCTCTAAAAACTGGCAGAATTTTGAAACACAATAATTTATTTGCCTTTATTAACTAAATGTTTGAAATAAAAATTGTGCTCACCGTTTAGCCTAAAATCCTTCAATGAATCTATAAAAACTGGAAATTATCGAAAGTAGCGACTAAAATACGTCTACCTATACGAATCGTACTACTTATAACAGAGGAGAAAAATAAAACATTTTAATCACAGACGTCTTAATTGCCTTCAATTGTTATTATAGGTTTTACCCATGTTTTTTTTTCTTTCAGATAAATTAGTAATAGGTATCCAACAAAAAAACTCATTTACCAACAGTAAAAAAATAAAAGTAGGGATAGAAAGCTACTCTTATTTTCTTCGTAACTGACAATTTAAGCCTACACGTTTAATGAACTTTTTGTCTTTGTGAAATAATTACTAATAATGTGGAATCTTCTGTGTCCTTTTGAAAAAAGTCTGCTTGTGCCCCTCCAGATCGGTGTATTAATTACAATGATCATCGATTTGTTTGAATGCAACTAATTATTCAAGCAATATTAAATTTCTACAACTAACTGTACATTTCCCAGATAATTCTGGAGGGGAGTTTTATTATGAGATATAATCTCCAGAAAACTCAAATTTTGTGGTATTTTTACTGTTATTTTATCGTTTCTTTTGCTTTTATTTGATAAATTTTAATCGATTCAAAACAACAGAAGGTGAATCAAAAAAATGATCTGCACTCTGCAACACAAAAAGCGGTACACCAAGAAGGAGTTATCTGTTTAAGATGAAATTGCGTATGTACGTATCTTATGATAGAATATAAAAATTATTAACAATTGTCGGCCAGTGGCTAACAAGTTGGAGTTCCAGCACATTGCACCAGAAACTGCATAATGTATAAAACAGTGCGCATTCCAAGGTTAATGTAGTTCCATTGACCCACGAGGACCCTCCTACCTTGCAATTGAATTTGCAAAATGTATGAGAAGATGTCTTCATTTGAGAGAGAACGTTCAGTTAGACTAAATAAAGCAGGGAGGTTAAATCGAGAGGGATCGATTGACATTTGGTTCGAAATGATGTAATCATTCGATGATGGTGGCAGGAATGAGTGAAACATGGACGTACAGAGCATCAAGAAGGTAACAGTCGATCGAGAACGATGATGGAACGCTAGGAGAGAGTGATCATCCGATTGACACTCACGGCCGTTGATATGTCCTTATCAACAATCCAGACACCAGTGATTGCAATCACTGTCGATAGGCTATTGATTGAACAGGGATGAGGTAACGGAGGTCGTAGCACCGACTGCTCTTCTCCTCTCACAATATCAAGGTGCGTTTGCAGTGGTGCCATATTAAAATCTCACAGACTACAGTAGAATTGTTTTCAACGATGAGTCCCACTTAGAACTGATCCTAGCTGACTAGCAAAGGAGTGCGAGAAGTCCTGGACAGCATGGGATGCTTATTTGACTGTTAGCTCTCATACAGCCCTACACCCAGAAGTTATGGAATTATATGCTGTTTCACTTGATAGTCGGACCCTTTGGATTTCCTACATGACACTCTTGCAGCATGGCGATACGTCGATAAAATTCTGCATTCCGTAGTATTTTTTTAAAAATTTGATTAGGAAAATGTCCGGATGTGCATGACATGCATTCTACTGCTTATCTTCGTACTTCTTCAGTACGTCCCTGACCGAAACGATTGTCAGAACTCTTCCCTATAGCGCACGTTTTGCCTAAAATAAGCAGGCGTCTCCAACTATTTCTGGATCGTACCGAGGTAACTCGCCAGTTGGAATGTGCATGGCAAACAATTTCGCAGGAGGTTATGCGTCAAAATTCTACTAGTTAATACCCGGCTTGGTAACAGTTTACATCAGGGATGAAGGTTTTCCAGTGCATAATTGATTCTTTTTGGTACTTATTTCCTGCATAAAACACTAAATTCCTATGATGTTATTAGAGTTACGTTTTCGATACATGTGCATCACATCTTCCGATTTTCTTCCCATTCAGTCAACTCCCTCATGATGCATTGCTATTTTGTTACATAGTGTACATGTGATAACATATATGCATTTTTTAATTATAAATAGTTTTTATTTCCAGTTTCATATTCTCTGGGAATGAAATTTAAGAGTTTTGGGTGCCCTTTTAATTCAAACTGGTAAAGGAATATGTTATTGTTAATCATATAGTAGTAAAAGCTTTGAATACTTATCAATTTGAAAGCGGAAACACCCTACTGTGTGTATGTGTGATGTTCGCGATTGTACAGGAAATATTTTTTTAATGTAATACCTCTTTTAAATATGAAATTCCATAAATATAGCTGTAAATTCAGGTGCATTCTTAACATTGCTTATTCTTATTAATTCAAGCAAATAAAAAAACAGTACGTTCCTACAACTGTAAAAAGTGAATATATATACACACACACACATATATATATATATATACATAAACTACAGACATAATATCTGTTTTTGTTAATCAGAAAGTAGAAACACGTCTTCATCTTATCTTTCAACTAACCGGAAGAGAAAACCAACGTAAAACTTCACTATACAAAAATAAAATAGTGATGATCTTTTGCTTTTAGAGTCCCTACAGCAGTTTCAAGAAGTCAGACGGCATTTCTGATATGTGATCAGCTTTCGTCTCAGGTGAGTGATAGTGATTAATAAGTGTTTAAAAGGCATCCACCTGGAATGCCGATGCCCAGAAGTACAGACCTCCTGGGGCCAGGCGTTTTGCACTCTTTTGATGTCAAGAAATTTGACATAAATAAATTATTACATATATGCATAATAATCGGTATTTTAGTATCGATTTAAGTTGAAATTTGCATTTGTTTTTTTAAATTTTTTGATGAATTAAATCGTTCTTTAGGGCTTTTAAAAAAGGGACGAGTTTTTATGATCTGCGCGGTAATAAGTTGAAGTACTGGTCTACCGGGAAATCGTAAATGCAATGATTGAGCACATGAAACTGAATTAATAAGCTTCATTTCAAGATATATAATGATGGAATACATATGACCATTTGAAATGAACCTATAGAAGAGGTTAACATCCTTTTTGGAATACCCAGTGATTTTCGTTTATCGATATAAGCAAAGGACCAATTAAAAATGAGAAGCTGAGAACTTAGTACTTGTAGCCCCATATAACACTGTACTTCTATAGCTCGGACTCACTCTAATACGGTTCGAGGAAACCCCTCGTTCAACAGTTCAATAAACGAGTAAGCTTGATAAAGCTTTTTAAGAGCGAAATATACATTTTCCATTCGAGCACGTTTGGATTATCAGATTTTCCTGTGTAAGTTTCGTGTATGCACTTACTACTTAAGCCCAATTATACTATCATCACAGAAGTACACTAAAAAATTTTTTTCTCAGCTACGTTGAGTAAAAATACTCCGGGTAATACTCAACCTTTTTTAAAAAGGTATAATAATTTTGTTTTATTTGTATAAAATAATCTATACCTCTCAAAGCAACGTCTGGCAAACATAAAAAATGCCTCTTGGAAGATAAATGGCTGCAGTTAATAGTGTTTAGTGATGACGAAGAAAACATTTTTTTTTAAAATTTATATTAATACGTTTTTTTTTCTTGAGAAAATTTTTTATAATAAAGATATTTATCATAATTATTAAAACATAATAGCATGTTTTTTTAGTTTTTTGGAACCGAACCTCCCATTTTGTACTAGTTCTTTGTTTCGTATAACAGGTATTCACGCAACACGGCAATTTTTTTTTAACTAACTCCCGTCTTATACGGTGGGTTACCTGTATAATCAGAAATGGAGAGGGTATTATAAAACAGTTTCAAATTGGGATTCTGCTTCATAGGTATTCTAGTATCTGGAGATATTCTAATGTCTTAGTAAAAATATAACATGTTCTTGATCAGATTTAGGAATTGCCGCAAAATCCAGCGTATAACGCGTATTTTTAACACACACACACACACAAAATAAGATCGAAAATTACTGGTGAACGTTATACGCCGGGTATGAAAATGATAGCTTTAAAAATAAAAAAAGAGATGAATATAAAAAAAAATTAGACTTCTACATATATCGAAATACTCTTTGCTTAAAAGAAATGACATACATTATAAACTTAAAGAGTTGTATTTCTAGAAGTATATTATTTTTTCAAAAGCTTTGGGTAATACCTCGAATAAATGACTTCAAAACATAAGAGTACTGCTAATGTAAGTTTAGGTTTCTTCATGAAAAAGAGGGTGTGCGTTATACGACGAATATACCTTAAAGCAGTGCTTCTCAAACTTTCAATGTGTTTGTGACACAATATTCACTCATAATTTTCATCGCACACCCCTCCATAGAATAACAATGTATTGAATTCAGTGATACTATACTTTGAAGCAAAAGCTACAAAACGTCCAAGTGCCACAGGCGTATATAAACATCTCACTCAGCCAAAACGTTATTTGCTCCGAAAGTATTTATACGTCTTTCTAAAGTACGGTCTTATCTGTGCACTGCTATCCATAAAATTATTCGGAAGGCTTTAGAATGCAATAAAAGGACATTGACAGTGTTTGTGAAGGATTGACTTATTTCACTTATTTATTCCCTTTCACCCCCCCCCCTCCCCAATATATCCCATTCGCGTGCCTAAGCTAAAAACGGTGGCATTGAGGAGCGAATCACGTAACTTTAAATAGGTAATAAGAGGATTAATTATAAACCGTGCAAATTATCAATATAAATGTTAGTTTTTGTATATAAGTTTATATATGGCAAGCCCAATAGGGTCACTGGTTATTATTAAATATTAAACCTGTTCTTAACTTAGTATTGTTAAATAATTTGTAAAATACATTGTATAGTACTGAGATACATTTTTAAGTGTATTATGTCAGTGTAAATGTGTATTTTATTTTTTATTATCTCAGAATGTATTTTTGTTTGTTTACTTTCAGTAAATCAATAATTTTTTAAAAATAATCTTTTGATTTAGACTTTTCAGTATGCTCGCGACCCCCTCGTAGTTTTATCACCCCCCTAGATGGGCGCGTCCCACTTTTTGAGAAACGCTGCCTTAAAACTAAGAAATACAACTTGTGAAAGTATAGGTGCGCGCTATACGCCAGATTTTACAGTACATGAAAGAAAAACAATGTATTAATTTACATTATGCTATAGTGAAACGCATCTCTCGTAAAATTGTTTCTGAAAGTTTCATAATTCATTGCAGTGATGAAGTAGCCAAATATTATCTAGTCTATTAAAACCTCGTAGTTTCATCATTCAAAAGAAGAATCACTGTTGGATTTATGAGAGGTGGCAGCACAGATTTGTATATATTCTTTTCTCGTGACCGATCATTTCATGTTTCACACCTATATCAACATTATTTTAGATTTAAGGATGTGTGGGCTTAGCTCGTGAGATCCCATTCAGATTGATTCGTGAGTACTTATGTGCATTTCTGTGTGAACAGGTGGAGTCAGAATGGCTCAACTCACGGAAAGAAAAAAAATAATAGTGAAACGTACGCAGAGATATTTCAAAGGGGCAACGCAATCTTAGACTGACACAAATAGGAATTATTACAAAGCTCAATCATTTTTAATGGGGCTATCTTATAATTAATTTTACTAGTAAAATAGGAGGAAAAGAGAGAGTCTTGAATTGTTCTATATTTAGTTGTAAAAAAATTGTGTGTGTTTCTCCGCAGTTTAAGCATTCGAATAAATGAACTACACGAGATAAACAGCTGAAAACATTAGTTTGGTATTTATAGTTTCGAAGCAGTTTTTATGGATTGGAATGAATCATGTACTTCTCTGTGATATTCAGTTACAAAATCGTTAGAGTATTTTTTACCACCTTGTCAGAATTAATTAAAGAGTAATTTAGTTTCAAGAAGTTTTCATGGTTCTTTGGCTTGTAACAGATTTTACTTCGAGAATTCTTAGAAACATTGAAAACTACCGTTTTTATTCGAAAATCTAAGCCATACCTTTTTTCCCATGTTAATGCTACTAAAAATTGAGCGCGGCTTAGAATCGAAGGTGGGGAAATTGAACATGTTACTTTCTTTTAGAATAATTTCAAGTTCATGTGTGTATTAAAAAGTTTTTAATACTGGGAAAATAAATTAATTATTCACTTTTTACTAATTATCCTTATAATTTTTCTTAATTTTGTAAATATCAGTATTTTGATGAGACATTTTACATTACTTTTTTATTTTTTTCACAAAAACGTGTGGAGAATTTGGGGCGAGGCTTAGAATCGATGGCAGCTTAGATTTGAATAAATATGGTACGTTGTTTTTTGTTTTTTTATGTTATCTTATGATCTTTGGAAGATCTCTCGTGTAATGTAAAAAAAATATCAATACTCTATAATTTAGTTTTGCAAGAAATTCATGCTCAAGATAATTAGAGTGTATATGTTTTTATGTTTAACTTCATTGATTTTTTAATGTCAGAACTCCTTTTAAAACTCCTCGGGTATCACCAGTTACGATATGAAACGTATAAAAGTAAATGAAGTAGTATACAGTTAATTAAAACTGCACGAATATCGAAGCGATATTTTTATCATTAAATATGGTAAACATTTGAGAAAACACAAGGCACTAAAACTGCCAACTGTAAGGGGAAAAAATTTCGATTGAAAATAGTACGAAAAGTAATTGTTTATCACTAACAACTTTCTTTTCATATTGAACTATTTCTCAGTTTATCTGATGTGCTTTTTGTGATGGGTGATTCAATAATTTTGATAGTTACTTTTTTTATTTACATTTATATTTCACAAAATATTGTGTGTTCCTAATAAGTTCTTTGATGTAAAAAATGTACTTTAAAAATATTTTAAGATTGCTCTTTTTATTGCAGAAGAAATCACAAATAAGTTTTTAATATTCTAAAAATTACGTATTTGAAGATATATGTATATATAGGAGTGAATATTAACTTCCCACTGTTCAGCTACACGAGGGCTTTTGGGGACGGTCCGCGTAATTTTGAACCATGGCCAAGTGACGCGGACGACACCTGAGTTGGCAGCCCCCTCTCCTAACTACCAACGGGAAGACGTTTGAGCTCTCGAAAGATTTAACGTGCATCGCCCCCCTACACGGCTGGTCTTCAGTGGTACTGGGATCGAACTCATGACACGCTAGCCACGATCCGATGCCTAGACCACTTGGCTACTGCGGCCACAAAATGAAGCAATGGATGAAGCAATGAATGATGCCTCATTCCACTGATCCGACAAGAGTATTTAGAAAAACAGGAGGGAAGTCCAACTTGCACCACCTTTCCGAGAACCATCCAAAGTCTGAAAACAGAATTGCTGAACGCATTAGACCAGTTGCCATAGAAACTCATAAACTATCTCATTTCCAGTATAAAAACCATGGTGCGAGGTCTGTACATCTGTAACAGGGAACTAGGAATTGCAATACCGGGATACCGAATACCGGTATTTTGAGCCATTTGTACAATTTTGTAATACGGGTATTCACAAGTTCAAATACCGGTTTTTTGGTATTTACTAGAAATTTTTAAGATTGTCTCCACTCTATGTTCAGGGATAGCAAACCTAGGAAAATAGTATATGTTTTCGATTTTATGTCTCCCTAACCTGTCTTTAATAGTACCACAGACTGAATAGTGATATTTACACTTTTTTTGTAATTTAAATAAATAAGATGTTCCTTTACTTGTTTGTGATTCTTTACATACTGTTATAATTTAAAAATTACAAATTAATTTTTTGTGATACTTATACTCTTTAATAAAACTGGCAAATAATACAAAGAAATACTTGTATTTTCTTCCTTTTCCTAAAAATTCTACTACCGGTATTAAAACCGGTATCCCAGTATAAAGATCTAAAAAAATACCGAATACCGGTATGGAACTTTTGGTCCGATATTGCAATCCTTAGAGGGAACCATACCCCCTATTTAACGATTTTTTTTTTAATTATTATTCTGCAGCTGCTGTTTCATACCTTCCGAATTCGATGAGTGTGTTACGCACGATCATGCGTGTATTATAACTGTTGAATCGTTATTTTTTGTATTATATCAACCTCCTGTACAAACCATTAAAATCTGTCCAGTAGTTCTAGAGATAATCAACCAAATCTGAAAATTCTTTTAATTTTGAAAACCAGAGTAGTTTCCTTCTTGAAAAAAATCGTTTGTAAAGAAAATCTCGCAAAAAGACAACCATTTATCGAAAACTGTTTATTAGTGTCTGAATTGGAAATATAACTATTCCGACTAGAATTTCATTGAAAGTCGATATACACTTGCGTTTTGCATAAAAAACTCGAAATTTATTTATTTATTTTGTATTACCTATCACTAAAATACCTAACAAAGAAAAATGTTAAATGAGAATTATAATTCGTTGAGACGCAAATGGCAAGCCTTTCGCATTATTATTTGATTAATATTTCCTATCAATGATGTACAGATACGTTTTTTCAGCGCGAAAGAGCTAATATTTCTTAATTTTTTAAAAAGAGAGTGAAAATGAAAAATAAATAACCCATAAGAGCTTTTTAATTGATAATTTTTAATAATCGTTAATTATTCCTGCTTATATTGATTTGATATAAAAATTTCTATGTCATTTTAAATCAGGTAAAACAAAAAATAAAGTCAAGCACTCTAAAAGATTACAGACAAATAATTAATGTTCTCTTGCATTTCCTTTTATAAGTATTATGCATTTATTTCACTTAATTCAGTGCCAGTTTATCCATTGGGCGCTTGGGGCGGGCGTCTAGAGGCCCGGGATGCGGAAGGGACTTAAAGGGCTCGGACAAGCTGGACTTAACCAGATTTTCTGGTTATAAATTTCGATCCGCCAGTGCCAAGGGGGCCGGTAGATCTTCTGCGCCCAGGGCCCGAAATGAGGTTAAACCAACACTGACTTAATTTGCAGTTACGTTGAAAGATGAGAGGAAAAAAATTGTCTTTGCATATAATTTGCTTTTAAAATTCAAAACCGAGAGCATTTTATTATCGCTTTATTTTATACCGGTTACGAAAACTGACGAGTTTTTTGATTTTCAAAGCGAGAAGAAAGCAAAATATTAATGAGCTATTATTTCTAATATATTTGCGTATTCATTTATCCAGAAACTTAACGAGGTTAAAAAAATATAAATTTAAACTAATTTTTAATATAAATGCGGTAACTACAAAGTTAAACCTTATTTGTAGCTAACTTAACAAAACACTTATTCAAGAAAGGCTAAAAACTGAATAGTTCTTTTTAACTAACTAAGTTAAGAACTTTTAGTTTGAAAAGTATAACAAAGATGTGTCTCAGCATAAGATGAACAAAAAAACAAGTTATCAGAACTAAGATGAAAATGCAAGGTGTAACTAATGTAATTAATTCTAAGCTCAAAGTAATTATGAAATTAAATATGCGTCAGATACAATAGTAGTCGGAAATCTGAAAGCGCTTCTAGTGAGGTAATTCCATTTTTTCTTAACCATTTGTGTAAGAAAACTTACTAATAGTTAATTAAAAGATTTCACGATTGTTCTTTCACAATTTTCATTTTCGACATACATATAACTTTTTATAATTTTAACAGCTACGCATTACATTTGGGGGGGGGGACATTCTTTAAAAAACATAGACTATTATCTGCAGAGTTGCGAAAATTCTCTTAGTAAGGGTTATTGTAAACCCCAAAAAATAATCTAGATCCTGCTAATTATAAAATTAATAATTATGTATAAGTATTAATGAAATAATTTAGATCATCAGAATTAAGCATTTTGATCATAAACTCTTAAGACTAATTAGTGCTAGGAAAGAATTAATAAAGTTGAGAGAAATTTCTGGATTAAATTAAATTCTGTGTACTAAATTCTTTAAGAGAATAAAATTATATAACCCTAATTTTCCTCAGTAAAGTCAAAAAAGAAACTGAAAATTACTTACTTGGTTTCTTGGGTTTTGAGTTAAAAAGACTATGAAAAAACAACAGCCGATCCCCAAATCTCTACACGATTTTGAGAAATGTTCATCAATATCCGATATTTAAGAATTTTTTTAAAGAGACACAATACGATTTATTTGACAAAAATCAGTCGAAAAATCAAGTTTAATTTTTTAGCCTAAATTATTCTTTATATACTTTTCTTTAATTTCACAAAATTTGAAAGCTCTAAACTTAAAAAACAGAGAATTATGATAACTTTTACGTTCGTTTTTATTCACATCCCTATGCCAAATCAAAACTTTAAACTTACTTATCTCAGAAAGATAAAATAACTAGTGTGTCTTCAATTAAAATGCTAAGGCTTTTTTCTATTGTGCTAATGCTCTGAACTTACTTTTACCTAATTCTAATAGTACATGTAACGAAAGTTGGTATGCATTTTTGAATCAAAGCAATACTTATTTTTTAAAAAATATTTGAATCCAGAATATATACATTTTTTAAGGAATTTTCAATAGGCATTCATAAAAAGAAGTATTGCACGAATACCAATCAAATTATCGCAAAACCCATACCAACTTTTGTTATGTATAGTTTGACGTAATTTTAAGGTAACTGGGACGTGAAGGTGCTTTAAATTTTGCATTTTTTTATTTTACTTTTAAAAAATTCAAAAATTTCAGATTTTGCACAATTTCTGCATAAAATTTAAAGGAAATTTTAATCACTCAATTTAAAATTTTTTTTAATTTTTATAAATTATATATTTTAAAATTTTATTTCGTTCATTTTATGGATTGCTATGGTTACAAAGCTCCGTGAAAATTAATAGCTATATGTGCTGTAGATTTTATGCAAAGTGTACCTAAAGGTAAGATAAAAAAAATTAAAGAAAATAGTTATTGATTAATTATTGTTCTCACAGATTTTTATTTATAATTTAAAATGAAATTTTTTTACATTGACAAGTACATAAATATACAGATAGTTCAACGTAAAAATTTTCTATTCGTTGCTTTAAATTTAAGTAAGTGAGCACCATTTAAAGTTGGTGGGGAAAAAGTTCATTTTTCCCTCTCGCAGACGTCGCAGTTACCTTAAATCAAAAAACATACTGTACGTAAATTTTAGTAGAAGGGGTAGCATTTTAAAAACACTTCACAAATTTTTCCTTAAAAAATTAAATGGCTAGCTTTGTATGAAATTTTGAGTACACAATATGTTTTATACAGAACGCACATAGGAGACAACCAAAAAAATTTTGAAAATCCTTAAATCAAAAATTTTTACGTAAATCCAGGGGCTACGCAAATCAACCGTATAATTGATACGGTTGATCGTAGCTACGGCCGTATCAACCGTATCAATTATACGGGACCCCAAGCTACAGGGCCCCGAATGAGTTTTGATACGGGCCCACTCAGAACTAGCTACGCCAGTGCGTAAATTGTACCATGTCCCCTTAAAAATTTTGATGAGAAATAATAAGTTACTAATGTATTTATTTTACCAGTATTAAAAGCTTTCATAAACCTATAATTACTCTAACCATCAGCATCATGTTTCAAAAATGATTCGTCTCTCCCACTGTCACAGTTGACTTCGGAATGGGTGCTGGTGTCAACCATTTTCCCCCCTGATGTCGTCTTCCGTGTCATCCAATGTATTTGTTATGCACAATATTTCCTTAAAAAAAGAATGTAAGAAAATTATCAATGACTGTTGAACATTTGCAAGCAAAAATGATATCATTTTGTTTATGCCATCGACGTATATTTGTTTCATTAGTGTCAAATTTTCAATGGACATTGCTCTGTTTCAGTTTTTTTCTGCATATAAAATTGCCTCCCTTTCCATACTTGCGTCACAGTGGACTCTTCTTGATGCTACTACCGATATCTTTGATGTTAGGTGACTGAAAGAAAGCGTATACAAAAAAAATTCTTAAATACGATCAGACAACGATGTTTATGGTAGACTGAATACTAAAAATAAACTGTAGAATGGGATAAGTCATCGATGCAAGTGGCCAGAAAGAAAGATTACATTTTTCCTTTTGAAAAGTCTGGAAACTCAATTCTCCCAGCTAACAAATGTTTTGCCTTTGATTCTAAGCTGTACCCGATTTTCCGTAGCATTAACACTGGAAAAATAGTGTGGATTAGATTCAAGTAAATGGGGTATTTTGTATGTGTTTTACGTCTACTTTCTTTGTATCTTCAATGATCATCCTTTCTCATATTTTTTCTCCTTTCATGAATTTTGAAAATACCCTAAAACTTACCTTAATATCCTTTAAAGATAAAGAACATTTCAACACAGCTTTAAGAACATTTCACAGTATTACCACCATTCATCGTAGAACATCCTGGTTAGATATGTCAGCAATGCGACATGTTTCAGTTTTTCATTTTTTATTTTTATTTCATTCTAGTTGCTTAGTTTTTCATCATTCCATCTTGCATATTTAATTTTTTAAAGTTATTCGCCGATTATTTGCAGCATTTACTGGAAATATGCACAAAAATGTAAATCAGTAAACCATACGTATTATAAAAAAAAAGAAATTACATTTGAAGGTATCCGAACACGTTCGGAGTACTTTTTAACAAAATAGAATACTAAAACATTTATTGGTATTTTGGACTCAATAACAATAAATATTACTATTTAAATATCAAAATTTAAAATAAATTACCTGAATTTTACGAAAATCACAATTATAAGTGAAATTTTAGCAATATTTTTGAAAAACTTCAAAGCAGTTAGAGAAAAAAGTAATAAACATATATTATTAAAAGTATTACTAAAACAAATTAGATGCATTTATCTAGAAATGTACTAAAATTTTAATTTGTTATTAAAATTTGAAAATTTTAGAGCTGTTTGAGTAAACATTATAAGAAATGTTACATTTTTATGAGACTATTATTTAAATAACAAGCCATAACTCAAAAAGTATTCATATAATAAGAAATATTTTAGTACATTCTCTAGAAAATAACATAAATATTAGGTTCAAAAGGTTTTATAGAAATACATTTGAAATATTTTGAGTTATCAGACTCGCCATGATAGATTTTGAGCAATTTAAATGCCCACTTCTGGTAGATCAAAACCCCACTTCCGGTTTTTCTAAATTTATAAAATTGATTGTAACTTGGCCTCTAGGTAGTGCAGAAACAAAACAAAGTATGTTTCGTAAAGTCACAAAAAGAAAAAACAAAAAGAAAAAAAAAGAAAGCTTTATTCAATAAAATAAAAAACAAAAATATTTGTCTTGCTGAATTTGGTCATTTTCAACGTGTTCGGAAACCTTAAGTTCACATATTATTATTAAATTAGGGATTGCAATATCGGACCAAAAGTTCAATACCGGTATTCGGTATTTTTTAGATCTTAATACCGGGATACCGGTTTTAAAACCGGTAGTAGAAATTTTAGGAAAAGAAAGAAAATACAGATGTTTCTTTGTTTTATATGCTAGTTTTATTAAAGAGTGTAAATATCACAAAAAATTAATTTGCAATTTCTAAAATTGTAACAGTTTATAAAGAATCATAAAGAAGTAAAGGAACATCTTATTTATTTAATTCACACAAAAAGTGTAAATAAATCACAATTCAGTTTGTGGTACTATTACAAATTTTTGAAATGTGATCTTAAAAAACAAAATGCATTAAATGTACTGTTATTAAGCCTGGAACGTAATTAGTTACAAAAATTACCACCTGTCGAAAACGCTCTTTCGGCATCTACACTAGTTGGTGGTACTTATATTATACTTTTTCGAAGTATTTACCTCTAAATCTCTAATCTTCAAATAAATCGATTTCTCCCCGGATGGTTTTGGATATAGCTGATTTCTGTATTGTATTTTGGTTTGTTGAAATTTTTTTAGCTATAGCTAATTCTATTTTTTGTTCAAGAGACAATTCCTTTTCACTATCAACATTAGCGTCAAAATCCTCTTCGATAACTGTACCGAATTCTTTTGAATGTGGGTAAGGTTTGTGGGTAAAAAATTTTAAGAAAATTTACACTTTAAACTTGATTAAATTTGAATTGGTTAAATCTCTTTTCTTCTTTTTCATTTTTAAATCATGATGATATGTAAATACAAGTGTGATATGCAAATATAATGTGAACAACAATCTCCCCAATTTAAAAAAAATATCGAAATATTACGCACCTTTTTCACAACTACAACCTTGTTTTCACAGATACGAATATCAGACTACGAATCCTGCGCGTGTGAGATATCGCTCTGAGCCGTAATTGAACAGTTTTTTTCCCTCTTCCTTGGATAATTCACATATTTTATGACTTCGCTTGATTGTTCGATGCAACGTTATATTCAGTCTAATTAATTTCGCCCATTAGGGAGACATGAAAACAAAAACGTATACTATTTTGCTAGATTGGCGATACCTAAACATATAGTATAATCCATTAAAAAAATTTCTGGGAATACCGGTATTACAAAATTGTACAAATGGCTCAAAATACCGGTATTCGGTATCCCGTTATACCGGTATTGCAATGCATATATTAAATATGTCACTTTTTTATTTAGGGAACATTGAGGCGATACGTGATAAATACTTTAAAAAATTCATTTTTGCATAGCGATTTAAAACATTTTATTGTTTTTCCCGAATTTGTAGGTATGTAGCAATTTTCATAAAAGATGTAAAAAATATTTGTTGAAAAGACATTTTTTTTTAAATTTCAAGATTTTTTATGTAAAAATCTAGTTTATTCTTAAAAGACTTTTATTGTATCTATATATTCATGAAAAATATTCCTAAATTTTAATTTTTTTACATTGATTTCCACCTAGATTTAGTTTTAATAATTTTATCAATTTTGCCTTTCCCTCAATTTTAGCTTTGAAATGTTTCAATAATTAAATTATTGAAATGTTTAGAAAGTGTAAACACTGTGTTCATGACTTATAGTTTTTTTCATATTTTCATTTTGTTTAAAGAATAAGATTTCGTTTTTTGTCTCTTAAATCAATGCTTTTTGGAGATCTCAACAAATGTTGTATTATGCTTTTTTGTAGAAACTGAAACATTTCTTCCATAGATATATAAAATTCTTTTTTAAAAATTCATCAGGATAGTATATTTTTATTTTTGCTAGACTAATTATTTAACAAAAAGGTTATTTTTCCTCAGATTTCTGTATCGTTGAATCATAGCAAGCCTTTGTGAAGCAACCATTGATGTTAAGAGTTAATGGTTCCTAATGCGACTACTTCAATGTCATAATCTACTTAAGGATTATATAAAAAAGATTCTTTATTGTTGAATAGAGCGTTATAAAAAATATTTTGCAACAAAAAAGTTTTTTCTTTTTTTTTTCAAAAAAAAAAAAAAAAATGAATAAAACTTAACATAAGCTTTTCCTGAAAGCAACTTTTCAATATAACTTTCTGCCGGGTTGCCACATTTTTTCCTTAGTCGACCAGTTTTGGGCTTGGATGGTTACGGAATACTTAGTTTCCCATTTGTCAAAATCATAACAAGAGGTGCTATCAACCCATATCTGAGAAATGTGCCATAAAATGTTACTTGAGTTTAGCCCACTTTTAAGTCCATTTGTCATAAAAATCTTTTCATCAACATTTTTACGGTATTTTTTTTCCACTGTCAATTAGTTCCATTCTTTTTGACGTTTTCTTAAGAAATTTTGAGAAAAATGAAAAATAATTTCGTGAGCCACACTTTCTCTACATCACCTGTCAAAAAGGTTATTTCTCAGGATTGACGACAAAACTTTCTTTTTCACTTTTTCAGTGAACCAAACAATGACAGATTTTTTGTTGTTGTTTTGAGTAAATGCGAACAAGAATGAAAATACAGGAATTCTTAGCAAGAAAAATGTTGAACTCACATACTTTTATTTTAAAAAGAATTTTTAAGGCAAAGCATTCATTTCGATATGCGTTTGTGTTTTCTTTGATATTCATGACCTTAGTGCCGGGGTGGCCAACCCGCGGCACGTGTGCCGCAGTGTAGACCGACAGAGTTGTAAGAGTGGCACTTGAAGAAACTTATTGAAAGATTAAAAAATTTGAAAAGATAATAAAAAATACTAAGTTTTTTTTACTGTGTTATTAAAAGGTGGTGGCTTCAGACAAAATAAAACATCAAAACTTATTTTTACTACACTTAATTAAATAACAAAGGAAAATTTTAATGTCGATAACACTTCTTAAATGTTGTGTGTGCGTTGTTTTTCCGAAAGAAGAGCATGGAATTTGAGGGAGTGTGCGTTTAAGGAATCTGGAAAAAAACAATGAACTGTCTAGTGAGTGCTTGATTCTCAAGAATGGTGGCCGCGGTTGCCAAATGGTCTAGGCATCGGATGATGGCTAGCGTGTCATGAGTTTGATCCCAGTATCACTGAAGACCACCGTGCAGGGGAGCGATGCACGTTAAATCTATCGAGAGTTCAAACGTCCTCCCGTTGATGTGGTGTGGTAGTTAGGAGGGAGGGGGGTGCCAGTTCAGGTTTCGTCCGCGTCACTTGACCATGGTTCAAAATTACGCGAACCGTCGCCAAAAGCCCTCGTGTAGCTGAACAGTATGACGTTAATATTCTCTCACTCACGCTTCTCAAGAATGAAGATAGGCTTTGAGATTTAGGTTTTCTTACCGATACTACAAGACATTTAAATAGTTTAAACTTAAGATTAACTATGGAAAATATTGTTCTTTTCAAATCCCGATTGATCTTATATCTTCTTTTGTGAACACACTTTAGCTTTTTTTTGTCTCGGTTTTGGAGAGAGAAAAAAAAAGAGAAACTGATGCACATTTAGAACAATCCGATTCTGTTAGCATCTTCGAGTACTGATCCTAATGTAGATGACTCAGTAAAAAATCTAAGAAATAAAAAACCACCCTAAGAAAATACTGACTGTTTAATAATTATTTATAATTAAATTTTTCTGGTTACTCATTTTTTAAAAATTTTATACCTAACCTAATTGATTGAAACTGAAAAGAAAATTTTAACAATAAAACTTAAGCTCGTGCTTTGTCTTATTTATTATAATATTTTTAAACTTCCACTACTTTAACTTGCATAAAATATGCTCTATTTGCGTAAAAATTTCATAATAAGCCTTTAAGTAACATTTTTTCACCTTTCCTTACTCTTTTTTTTGTTGGAAAATTTTAAAATGGCACAAAAACTTTTTTTCCATCAGATAGTGGCACTCTTCCCAAAAGGGTTGGCCACCCCTGCCTTAGTCGAATGGGTCTTGTTATAAATGAAAAAAGACTAAATATATGGTATTTTCAAAAGATAGAATCCAAATCCTTATCTTGAAATAGATTCATATAAAGTTAAAGCAGTTAAAAGTTTTACCTAAGGATCAATTATTACCTCTGATAGCAGAATATCTCATGAAATCCAGAATCGATTATACCTGGCTTTTTATGCACAAAGGAGGTTTCTAAAATCTAAATTTCTTTCAAGAAGCACAACATTTTTAATTTATAAAACTCTTATTAGACCAATTCCGACATATGCATCGGATACTTGGACAATAACAAAACTGCAAGAAAATCGAATGGCATCTTTTGAGCAAAAAATACTTCGAAGTATACTTGGAGGGTGTAAGCGAAAACAATATCTGGAGAAGAACATACAATTTTCAATTATAAAGAATTTATAAGCAACCTGACATCATTAAATACATGAAAATAAATAGTATGAATTGTAGATGGCCCAGATCAAAATGTTGTCAAAAAGGTACTGGGGTTCAAAGTCACTGGGATTCGGAAGCGTAGAAGACCAAGGCTGAGATGGTCAGACTCAGTGGAATCAGACTTTGGGATTATAAGCGAAAAAAACTTTGAGAACAAAAGTAAATAAGAGGTCATTATGAAGGAATCTTCAAAGGAAGGTTCTGGCCCACAAGGGACTGTCTTACAAGATATGATAATGATTCATGTAACCTTAATTTATATTAAATTATCCAATTTAAAATTTCAAAAATAGGACTTTTCAAAAGAGTTTCAAATTTTTTGGTTATTTTTTGTTTAGTTTCAGTTAAAACGGGGGTATGAAGGGACAGTGACATACAAGGGAAGATGGTACACCTAACCTAGAACACCTTACTTTCTGACAGCCATACCATGTGCGAATTTTGAGATTCAGCTTATTTAACGGGCCGACTCGATTATCGAAATATGAATTTATGAACATGACCACTGGTCTATCGGGATTCTCTTGAAATTTGTGACTTCTAAAATTTGATTTTTTGAAAAATTTGCTGGCTAATATATAGTTTTGTATTTTAAAAACAAGATTTTGCATTTACAACATATAGCTCTAAATAAGCTCTACATCTTTATTTAAAAAAAGTACTTGTGTATGTGTGTGTGTGCTTATTACGTTTCTTAAAAAGTTTCTTGTTTGTTCCGTATTCTCTTTCCATTCTACTTTAATATTAAACTTAACAATAAAAATAATAGCTCCAAGGGCTGAAGATTAATTACAGAAATGTTGCGGGATAAAGAGCTTTCCTTTTATGAAAAAAAAAAAGTCATAACCTTATGATTTGAAAAAGTTAGTTTCCTAATATTTTAAAATTATTATTGATTAATGGCTTTTTGAATTTTTTGAGAAATAATATGAAATATAAATCACAAAAACATAAAACTCTTCAATTGCTCATTTTTTGAATAACTCTAATCTTTGTCAATGTATTCAAAAATTCAACGAATAAAACAAGAAAACACGCATATAAAATGAAGGGAATTGAAGTTTTGAATACATTTACAGGTTACAATGAAAGTATAAATAATGTTTTGATGGAGTGAGTGATACTGTGTGTAACGTAAATAAAAATTGTAAGCAATCTAAATGCACTATCATTATAAGATCACTTTATATGTGTCAGAATCTATAGTAATTAAAATAAATATTGATTAATGACTTTTTGAATTTTAAGGAATGAATGTGACAATTATGAATCCCAAAAACATAAAATTTCAGTTAATAATTTTTTTGAATAATTCTTCTCTTCGTCAATATATCCAAAAAAAATCCACGAAATAAAATACGATAATACACACATTAGGCGAAGGGAATTGAAGAGTCTTGGATACATTTACTGGCTACAATGAAAGCATAAATGATGTTTTGATGGAGTGAGTGATAATGTGTGTAACGTAAATAAAGACGGTAAGCAATCTAAATATACCAACATTAAGATCACTTTATATGTATCAGAATCTATACCTATACTTAACCATCGACAAAGGCAAATACTGCCCGCTTTCTTCATGACTCTTTTATGATACAAATGCCCACTTCCTCGTTTAATAATTTTGATAGTGTAGTAAAGGGAAAAGGATGTCAAAGATTCAACAGATGTGTATCATTGAACTTTATTTAACTTCTTTACTTTTACGAGTACCAGACTGCAGAGTGATAAACCTAGACAGATTGATCGATATCAAACCCTTCGTCAAACAAAACTCTTTCGCTTTGGATGACTGTCCTACTTTTGTATAATCTTCATAATAGATTCGTGAGCTTAATTTGATTTTCTTTGCGCCTTACAGAGATTGTTAGATACCAAGTTTTATTTGACGAGAGCTTTTTTACTGAAGCTTTAGAACAGTGGATTTGTCATCTTTGACTTTAAATATGCATCTTATTATTAACGTTAAAAACTATTTCGTGATAGTTATATATATATATGCATACTTAAATAATAATTTTATTAGATACAATAAAAATGATATACTTTAGTTTGAATTAGGTTTTGCTCTCTCTCTCTCTCTCTTTGTATATATACATGGGAGAAAAACAACTCACCCACTTACTCATCAAGACATCATCGGACCTATTAGGTCTACAAACTTAAAATGGGGTTGTCATGTTTATTTTGTTGAACATTGAGCCGTGAAGAATGGGTTATACCCCTGGAGAGTTGCACTGCATTTCACACAAAAATTCCCGTTTTTGAATTATAGACCTAAAGAAATTAATCAAACATGTTCCTTTTGCTAAATAGATATCAGTTAAGAACGGGTTTTCCGGGAATTGACTGCCAAGGGGTATTTAGAGGGGATTACCGGGGATTGGGGTAGACAAAAAAATAGTTTCATTAGACCTACAGACTTAAAGTTTGGTAAACATGTTTCTCTTTTGAGTAGAGAGCCACTCTGAGTAAATTTTGTGGAAATCGACTCCCTATGAGATTATTTTGTAGTATAATACTCAAAAAAATCTCCATTTTTTTTTAATTATCAAGTAAACAGACTTGAAGTTTGGCAAACATGTATCTTTTGTTCAATAGAGATTCGCTAAGAACAAGTTTTTTGCGAAAATCTACCGATATTAAACTAAACTCTGTGGCACATCAGTCTATGAGGGCCAAGGCCTACTATGCTCATCTTAGCTTCAGTGGACTTGGGTGCTGACGTGCATGAGCAGATGTTCCGGTCAGGAGGTCAGTATGACGCGAAACCCCCAGTGTTTAGTTCCCAAGAAAGCTTGGTACTCATTTATAGACCCACTGAAAGGATGAATTGCTGAGTCTATCTTGTCTAGCCCGGGATTTGAACTTCGGACCTGGGGCGTGGAAGCGTGATTCGCTACCTGTCGGTCACTGGGTTCTATATAATCCTATGTCATCATAAAATACCCAGCAAGCGGGTGGTGTTAACGGCTCTAGTATATATATAAATATATATATATAATAAAAATTTCTCTACAAGAGAGAGAGATGAATAAATATGATCAAAACTGAAAAGAATTGAAATTGCAAGCTAACCAGACAACAGAATTTAAAAGGAGATATGAAAAATTAAAAAAATAGAGTTAAAAATAAAAATATAAAATAATGGATGCTACAGTATTATCAACATTGCTGACATAGGACAGCTTATTGTGAAAAAAAAAAGTGTATAAAAATTTTTTATATAATTATATATATCATATATATATATATATATATATATATATATATATATATATATATACAGTCGGACCTCTATTTAACGAAGTCGTTAAGTCCTGAAAAAAGTTCGTTAGATGGAAAATTCGTTATATAGAAGTTCATCTTTCAACATAAACCACATAAAACAAATTTTAAATTCATTAACTCTAAATATTAAAAAAAGTAATTATTCACACCTTTTTGTAAATTAATATTTATGTATTTTATGTATCTTACCCATCAAAAAAAGGGAGAGAGAGAGAGAGAAACTGCAAGGAAAACAAGAAAAAATATGTTGAGGAACATATTGAATTTTCAACAGAAAAAAAAATAATTTTATATTAAAATCAATGAATTTTAACGGCATTTTCTAATTTAAAGCATACAAGTAATTTTAAGCACACATTTTTTTATAACTAGAAATTCTAAACATACAAGACCACATGCGTCTCCTTAAATTTAATTACTCATAAAATTTGTTAATTTTGTTTGAAAAAATTCTTTGTTTCAAAAAGCATCTTGCATCTTTTAAGGTGCGAAAAATCCCTTTGCGTGTATTTTTCCGTGTCTTTTCTTAAATTTTTCCAGTCATCTATTACTACCTAGAAATTGGTCGCATCACAATGCCTTCGCAAATTGAAGAGCTTTCTCTATTACGAAATGTCCAGAGATCGGAATATTTTTATCTCACATTATGTGTATCCACTTCAAAAATGCCTCATCGACATCTTGATAGACACATGTTCTTAAACGTTTTGAACTAGAATTCCATGAATCATAATTTTGAAACACCTCGATTTCTTATCATAGTTGATAAATTGTTTGGAGGAATACCGAATTTTAAAGCAATGTCTTTTTTCTTGACGCCTTTATACACTTCCTGAAGAATTAAATTTTTCTGTTTGAAGCTCAAGCACTTACGTTTTGACATTTTTGAGTTACAAGAAACGAAGTTACTAGTGCAACTGATGAACACTATAAATGAACGGAGACTAGTTCAAGGACACGGAAACACGAGACAACTCCACTCGAAGATATCGAAGATGTTCCTAGTGAACTGGACAATGGGAATTAAAGGTTGTACTTCTTGGATGAAACGCTCAGAATTTTATTTATCTCTGTGAGTGAGGCTCCTAATAAAACCAGTTCAAGATTTATGACCACCATAAAATGTGTTAAAAGAGAGAATATCTTGGAATGTCTAAAAATATACTTTAAAAAAAGGATGAAAAAAATTTGAATCTCAAGAAAAAGTTTGTTATATAGAAAAAGCACCTCGCTATTGGAAGGTTATTTTATGAAGTAAATCGTGAAATGTATGTTCTTGGTCCAAGGAAAAAATTAGCTATGTAGAAAAATTCGCAATATAGAGGTTCATAATATGGAGGTTCGACTGTATATATATATACAGTGAAAAATTCACTTAACACGAAACTCAAGGGACTGAAATATTTGTTCGTGTTAAAATAATTTCGTGTTAAAGGATACTGTAAAAAAAGAAACACATATATTTAAAAAAATTAAGTTTATTAGAGTTTATTTTATTTTCATAGATATGTATATGTGCATAGATTTGATAAAAATTAATGAAACAAAAACATTCATAAGAACCTAAAAATATTAAAAACAAAATATTTTCAGATTTTTTGAAAAACAAAACATTTAATGAGTTTTTGGAAAATAATCTGATATTTTTCTTTGTATTTTTTAGCATCAAATTGTCAACAAACTGTTCGTTATCGTCCATTTTGTTCTTCATTCCCCCATTGGAATGTGCATCTAAATATCTGCTCCTACTTTTCATGACATTCCTCTTTTCGGATAATGTGGGAACAGGAATTGCATTATTCATTTCCTTTCCGTTGTCGCAATCTGCATAAATGATATTTTTTGAGCTTAGAGCAAACTCCAAAATTTCTTTGCCATAATTGAGGCTGTACACACATTATCATCTACTGCGATGAATTCTTCCGATAATACAATAGGACAGTCCAACCGGCTGGTGTTTTACGCATTTGTTCATTCCCAGAAGGAAAATCTTTTCGTGCTAAGCGATTTTCGTTTTGTATTAAGAGAAAAATACATGAAAATACATAGTAGTTTGTTAGGACCATTGTATTATTTGGTGTTAACCAATATTTTGTCTTAAGCGTTTTCTTGTTAAACGTATTTCACTATATATGGAGAGAGAGAGGGGCTAGAACTTAGATTATGTAGAGACAATATTATACTTACAAATGGCATTTTAGATACATGTAATTTTTTCAGAATAATTTAACATAAAACACATTAAATCATTCATGTTTGGACTAAGTAGAACAAAAATATATATTACAAAAGACGAACTAAATTCAGATAAGTTAAAATATTTTGTCATGCTTTACATATTATAAGAGACATTCACAAATTTTTGAAACATAAACATGAATCAAAAGTCAATATAAATACAAAATATCAAGCAGAATATTGTACATTTTTATATATGAATATAAATTGTATAATATTATTAATTTTTCTAGCATATTTTAAAAAAAAAATACCAACTTTCCCAATTCATAATATCAAAATTAAAAAAGATTTTAAGTACAGTAGAAAACAGGTAGATCTATTTTTAACAATAATGGGCTTATAAAGCAGGAAAATTTAAAGTGTAATTGTCAGGATTTTAAGGAATTTATAGATAAACATTACCATCATGTTATTACTGGTGACATCAATATTGTAAAAGGCAATAATCTCAGAAATATAATGAATAAAGGTACTGGTTTTAGAATAATGATTTTCAATAATAATAAAATTATAAAAAATCAAAAAGACTATATTGAGCAATTCATTTACAAAATAGCTATTAAATATAGAATGCCTTTAGAGACATTCACAGAATTCAAATGTAATATTACACACAACAACTTAATAAATATAGCTTTAGTACAAATAATGATATCTCTTTTAATATTAAAATCAGATAAAAAATTGAAAAATAAATTTATTATAGTTTATGTTGATAAAGTGCCAGTAAATTTTGCTTTCATATGTAAATACTATTATAGTTTAATGTGATCAACACATATTTTGATATTAATACAGCTTTTATTAAGTCATCAATTTCTGATAGAGAAATAAATAATCGCATTTTGGCTTTTCATAAACAATTAAGATACAAAATAATAATAATTTTATAAATTTCCACATGCATTTCTTACTTCTAAATTTCATAAAGACCCAGTCAAGTTTAGAACAATAACTAATAGTTTTAATACATATATCAGCAAATCAGGCAAAATTGTCCATGAAATATTACAAGATACAATAAATAATCTTAAATCCACAGCCATACTTAAAAATAGTAAAGAACTCATTGAACAAATTAAAGGTAAAAAGGTTTCTTCCGTCTATAGTTTAGATTTTGAAGATTTTTTTAACTCTATTAATATTGATGCTATGATTAAAAAATACTTATAAAATTACATGAAGATAATATATTTAAAAATGTTAGTTATGATAGATTTGGTTCTCTACTGAGGTTTGTACTAAAAGAGAACTACATATATTATAATGGTAACTATTATCAACAGATTAAGGGTTTGTCACAAAAGGTGGCCCAGCTATCAATATTGTCTAGCTAATATATACTTACATTATTTTGAAAATGGTTTCATTGATAATTCTGAATATAGCATTTTTCATTATACATATGATATTATCTTTTTTGGCAAACAAAACAATTTTAACCTAACACTAATTTTTATCCACAATAGCTTAATTTAATACAGACAAATAGTAGTAATTAGAAAGCAAATTTTTTTTTGTATAGAAATTAATACAAAAGTTAATGTAATAGTTACTAATATTTATGACAAAAGAGACGAATTTAAATTCAATATTAAAAAGTACCTCATTGGGAGAGTAATGTATATGTTTCTATATTCAGAAATATTATTAATAATTATATACAACGCAATAAATTTCTTGTTTAAAAAAACCAGAAAAAATTAAAAAATATAAACATTTTACTAAATATTGTTTAATTAAAAAATACACAATTAATTTTATTAATAGTTATTTGAATAAAGAAATTCTAAATAGTAAGGATTAAAATTCCTTAGGTTATCCGTATAATTATTATTGTACATTTATTAATTTTCCTAAATAGATATAGTTACCTCCATATTCTAATATTAGACAAAATTACTTATTCTCTTAGTTTTATTTTAACCGTAGTAGTTTTTTAATAATTAAATACAGTTAAAATCCTAATGTCCCTCACGTAATGGTAGCATTTACACACATTATTTAATATTTTATTTCTATTCTTTGCATCCTTTTGCTATTCAGCCATTCCCATGCTTTGAATTTGCATTAGGGTCCGGAATCTGGCCATAACTTGTTTATTGTACTCAGATTTAGAGCGGGCTCTGCATTTTTGAATGCAATTTTTAGGTAAGTTACCTTTTTCTTGTAATGGATTTAAATATTCTGTCCATTATTTTCAATAGGTTTTTGCTCAGTATTATTAACAGAAAGGGGAAAATTGGCTTGCTAAAAAACATGTTCAAACCCACTTTTATATAAATTATTTTATATATAAGAGCTGTCCTAAGTCAGCAATGTTTATAATACTGTATAGCATCCATATTTTTATATTTTAAATTCTATTATTTCTAATTTATATATATCCATCCTAAAATCTTATGTCTGGTTTATCTTTCAATTTCTGTTTTTTTCAGTTTTGATGATTATTGATTATTCATATCTCTTTAGTAGAGAATTTTAACTGTATATATATAATAATCCCCATTAATTTATTCTTAATAACTTTTATTTACCTATCGTCCATCCCTTCAGGACCCACTTTTAGTAATAAGTTAGCCAACCGCCTAACGAGAGTATTTTGAGCTAATCTATACGCCCACTCAGATCATGTGATTTGAGCTGCCTATAAATACTGAGATTTCTGGAAACCACCCTCTTCTTCTGTTATTTGTCTGCCTTCAACATGTAGCCGGCTGCAGCTCATTGTGCATCATTCGTTTTCTTTGTTGTGTATTGTGTCGACCATTTCATGCTTTATGTTTAAAATGCTTATGCGTTTCAAGGTGTGGAATAAAACAGATTTAAATAATCACAGGACCTCCTGGACCTCCATCTACCATGATAAATAATGATCTAAATAAGGAATCCTTCACATCCGCCAAATTGTGATACTCAAATTATATATATATATAGTATCATAAAATGAAAAAAATACACAGTGTAATAAAATTGATAGTACTAAATTATGCCACTAACAAAACTAGAAGATTTAAACCAGATTTCAAGAAACACAATATAAAAAATGATGGAAAAGTATATTGTACTAGAATTAACTAAGCATATGTATAGCATGAAACAGAGTTAGAACTTTAAAATGTAAGAAACCAGAAGAGTCAATGGACTAAAATGAAGACCTATTATGATTTCTATATATATAACAGCATGAGAACCATTTATAATTAATGATAATTTGAATCACTTCAAAATTATTATTAATCACACATAAATGTTCCACCTAAAAAAACCGTCACTAATTTGTAACGGCAATTTGGATCACACTTTCATAACACATAATACATGAGCTAGTATTTTATTCTTCTAATATCTACCTTATACTACTTGAGGACTTTGAAGCCCAGTTCTATGTTCCTGGAATCGAGCTAAATTTCACTGAAAACGAATCTTTGGTTTTAGCCAGAACTTAAGACTACGTCGTCACTACTTAGACAGTTCTGACACCAAAATTTGGATCAGGACAACTAGGCATTGCAATTTCGGTATACCGAATACCGGTATTTTGAGCCATTTGTACTATTTTGTAATACGGGTATTCACAAGCTTAAATACCGGTTTTTTGGTATTTACTAGAAGTTTTTTAAACTGTCTTCACTATATGTTCAGGCATCGCCAACCTAGCAAAAGCAAAATAGTACACTGTTTTGTTTTTATGTCTCCCTAACAAGCGAAATTAATTAGACTGGGAATATATAGTTGCATCTTACTTTCATGAGAAGTTATAAAATATGTGAACTATCCAAGGATGAGGGCCAAAACTATTCTATTACAACTCAGAGTGATACTGCACACGCGCAGGATTCATAGTCTGATATTCGTAACTGTGAAAACAAGGCTGTAGTTAAGAAGAAAGTGCGTAATATTTCGATACTTTTTAAATTAAGGAGTTTGTTATACACATTGTGTATTTCCACATCATATTTGAATTTACATATCATCATGAGTTTACAAATGAAAATGAAAAAGGAGAAAAAAGACTAATCAATTTGGTTGATCATGTTTATTCTAAATTTTCTTAAAACTTTTTACCCACAAACCTTATTCACATTCAGAAGGATTCGGTATAGTTATCGAAGATTATTATGACACTAATGTCTATAGTGAAAAGGAGAATTGTCTCTTGAACAAAAATTAAAATAAACTAAAAAACTAAAAAAAAATTCTACAAACCAAAATACAATACAGAAATCTGCTATATCCAAAACCATTCGACGAGAAATCAATTTATTTGAAGATGAGAAATTTAGAGGTAAATACTTGGAAAAAGTATATTGCGTATTGCTAATAATACCATCAACTAGCGTAGATACCAAAAGAGCGTTTTCGACAGCTTGTAATTTTTGCACATAATTACGTTCAAGGCTTAATGACAGTTAATTAATGCATTATGTTTTTTAAGATCACATTTCAAAAATTTGTAATAGTACCGCTGACTGAATAGTGATATTTACACTTTTTTTGTGATTTAAATAAATGAGATGTATTTCTTTACTTTTTCACGATTTTTTATTTACTGTTATACTTTAAAAATTACAAAATAATTTTTTGTGATATTTTCACTCTCTAATAAAACTGGCAAATAGAACAACGAAACGCGTGTATTTTCTTTTCTTAAAACTTTTACTACCTCTATTAAAACCGGTATCCCGGTATTAAGAACTAAAAAAATACCGAATACAGGTAATGAACTTTTAGTCCGATATTGCAATCTCTAAGGACAACTATATCTTAAAATTCATTTCATGTATTTTTAAAGACTATAAAGTTGTCACAAATGAGATTTGATTCAGTTAATATTTGGATTTTTGGATATATATTGATGATTTGAAAATTGCATTACCACTTTTTTCCCAATACAAAACTAAACTTGTTAATATTAATTCACTAAATAAAAAAAATTTAACTAATATTTATGAAACTATTTATTTAAAGCAATAGAGTTCAAATCTTTTGGAAATGTGACCCCATCTAGGAATTTCATATTTTAAAAATTAACATTTTTTCTCAAAAAAGTTTGTCATTGATGTATTTGAATTTCAAGATATGCCAATTACTTCAGTGTCAATATCCCCCAGAGTTTATGAAAGACAGCCAACTGAAGAGTTCAGAAGTGTTAATTTTTTTAAAATAATTTTGGAATAAATGCTCAGTTTTGCTGTGTTCCGTTCGATACGGATCAGTAATCAATTTCTTAAAGAAATAAGGTTTAGCTTACTCTTCATAATAGCTTAGATTTAAGGGCATTTAAGGTTGTTCCACGTAAAGGCAATGTCTGAACTTTGTTTTCCCGCTGCTATTGACTTTAGGTTTAAAATAATAGATCCCGAGAAGGAGAGGGATTTGTCTCTTTAATTCAAAAATTTAACAAGTTTTCTTTTCCCAGGACTGATTGTGAGAAAAGTCCCACGTCTGCAAAGCCCGCACAGTCAAAATTAAATTCAGACTGAACCATTTTTTAGGGTATTGTAACTAAATTATATAATAGAGTACAGTTTTTCTCATGAGAATTGCTTTGTATAGAGAACTTTAAACTTCATTATACTGCGATGAATAAAGTTAAAATTAAATTATATTTATTGTCTGACTTGGCCGAAATAATTTGAGAAAAATGACTTTTATACACTTATTTTTTCGAAATTAGCTAAAATTGAAGTTCTAAAATTACTTTTAAATTAAGTTTCGGGGAGAAAAACTTTACACACACTGTGTATTTCTTTTCACATAGAATACATCTCCAAACTAATTTATTATTTTTGATGTACCTTCATACTAATTAAATTGCTAGTCCAAGAACAAAACAGTTGCACTTAAAGTTTTAATACGAATGATCAACACAGACATTTTTGAAAAATTATCATGTGGCAATTCTAATGTTTTCTGTCTGCTGAAGTTATCAGGATAAAATACATTTTTCCATCTCGCATAAATTATGATAGCAATTCATTTGCTCCGATTTTATACTTTCTTATGAGAATTATTTAAATGCCTAATATGAATATAAAAAAATAATTATTTAAAAGCCTTCGAATAAAATACTTAAAATGTTCAATTTACAGTATTCTTGTCTCACCCTCTCACCTGCTTCCTTATAATAAATTATAATATTTTGAAATAAATAAAAAAAAGGTTAAGGATATGAAATTTTAAATGATTAGTTCAATCCACATCTAATGACTTAGTATATATATCTAAATTGAGTGTTTCTCAAAATAAATTCATCTTCAAATATGTGTGTGTGTAATATCTTCTTTAGTTCCAGATAAAAAAATAACCCACTATAGTTTTTTAATTTCATCTATCCCTTAATATGTATCTTTATATGTATGCTAATGTGTATTTTTTCTATGATATATGCACCCAACTCTTTTTTTACACAATTTTGAAATTACACGGTACACGATTTTCACATTTTTTTTTTACACGAACTTTTTGTTCTAACATGAATTTCAAAAAAATTTAGGGATTCGTGCCCTTTTGCTCAGGACGATTTGATCGAATTCATGACAGTTTATGATAATTAAGAAGTTGCTAAAATGATGTTGAAGGTGTAATTCAGTTATTAAAAGCTGATTTAATTCGCGAAGGCTTGAAATTTATTGCAGGTATATCAACGTAATCATACGCTTTTAGCAGGATATCAAGAATTATATAAAAGAGAAACCATAAAAAACAACTATTAATAACAGACTTTGTACCAACAAAAACAAAACCGTGCCCATTAATAACGAATAAAATTCTTCATTTGAATCAAAACCGATAGCAGTGCATTTCTGACACATCTACTGATCTACATTTTTGTGATCGAGTTCGTAATAAACGTGTGCACTTGTTATCAAGTAGCGATGCAGAGCTGTTAGTAGTTTTATTCCTAATTTCAATTTGAATTTTTATATGTTTTATATACTTATAGACTTTAAATTTTTACTGTACACTAGTTTTAATTATTTTGTAATAAAAACGAGTTGTTTTTGTTTTATGAATATGTAACATGGATTTTATTATTACATTTTTTGCATGGTATTTAGAAATTTTTCATATTACACAATTTTTTAAAATTGTGGAACACATCCCTAAATTTATCATACATCGCATGTATTTTTCTACACGATTTTTCCCACAGTTTTCTAAGGAACGTATCCACCGAGTAAAAAAAAAAGTATTGGATGTATTTTTTGAAACATTCAATTTTGAACCGACATGAAGTGATTATCATCTAAATTAATTTTCTTCAATAATTAGCAGTACTAAGAACTTCACAGCATTTTATTTATGCAGATTTTCTTAAATGTTCTTTTATTTTAAGGGATAAAACCACTTGTAAAATTTATATAATTGTCATGAGCACAACAATTTAATAAGACAATACTTTCTGGAACTGTAAACCTTGTTTTTTATGTTAGTTTTATGAAATTATTGAGAGAGTAATAATACTTCCCTTTATACCTTTCAGTTATACTTTTAAAAATGCCCATAAAAAGATCCATGCGACTGTACTTTTGAAACTAGTACTTCAAAATGATCCAATGCCTTTTGGTTAAAAGTTTGAGAAAGCGAATGTCAACACTATAAAAGAGTTTTCGTTCCATTTTTACGATATCTTAAGACTAATATCAGACTATGTATAAATGCAACTAATATTTCCAAATGGCATATACAGTAAATACACCATCAGCTTAAATTCTGAGTGATTACACTTATGGAGAATTTTCGTTGTAAGTTAACTTTTAAGCCACCTCGTCGTGAAACGTTTATTTGTTGATATTTTAAAAAAAATTTTATAGTTTGGCTGCTATAATCACTGGCTTGCAAATTTCGCTAAACAAAATTTTAACATGGAAATAATATCAAAATGTGAACCTTATTTCTTCTAGAATCTATTGATGTACAAAATTAAGCCATTAATGAATTCATACAAAAAAAAAGAATACTTCTGAACTGAGAAGAACATAAGAAGCCTTCAATCAGCCAAAGTGAAATGAATAAACTCCTGAAGAAACCTCCGATGTTAGTTGCTGTTAATGACATTTTGTCGCATTCCATTAATTTAATGACAGTTTTCATAGCTCTAGGCCTGCAAGTGTCAACTGCCCTGACTATTCTAGCCGCCCAAAATAATAAAATAGCGTCTGCCTTGTATATGAAATCAAGCTCAATGAGACACTGTCGAAATGACCAACTATTACTGTGTCGAAATATTACCTGCCTAGACAACGTTGAAGAAATACATGATTGCGATCCTTAAGAAAATGGTGTTTTTAACCAACGGATTTATACACAATGATAGGAAGACCATAATGTGTAGCAACTAGTTTAACCGGATATAAAAATTACAAAATCGTGTGTTCTGAATAGAATGGATAATTAGCATTTTGACACAATCAACAAAATATATCTTAGCAAATATATTATTTTATTTACATATACTAGAGTGAGTAGCAATGAAAAATTCATACGCATTTTGCAAAGTTTAAAAACAATATGAATAGGGAGAAAAGAGAAAAATAACATTAACCGCGGTGCGGTAAGGCAATATAATACTTGAACAACTTTAACGATTAATAAGAATTGAGGATTATTTTTACATAGTAATGTTTAGAAAAATATTATTTATTTGTATATTTTACTAAGAAAGACAAAATTTTATTTCAAGGGGATTGCAAATTTTTGCAAAGACTAGGTATAATATAAATATTTTATGATCACAGTAATTAAAACTGGAGGTTTTAAATCTACGATGTCGAGAAATTTATTGATTGGTTTTAGTTTACTTGTTTAATGATTTTTTTTTTTAATTAAGACATATTCATACCACTTTAGCGCACATTTTTTTAAATCTTTATTAAAAGTCAAGAAGTACACTTGCATGGAAAATTACACACTGTGTTTTCAATGTTTTATGCATATCTGAAAAAATGCTTAGCACACAAGATTGCAAAACTTCAAGATTAAACAAATTTTTCTTAACTATATAACATTTTTAATAAAGTTTCCATGGGATTTTTCAAAGTCAATTATTATATTCTAGGACAAAAAATACACTGTAATCAGATTACATGTCTCATAAACGCAAATAAAATATAATTTTATGAGAATAAGTAATCGTAATATTCTTTAGGGTTTCAATCTACTAGAACATTTCATTCATGCGTTTATTTTTTTTTCATACAAACGTCTCTATTTTATTCATATAAGATATTATTTTCATTATTTCCATATAATTATTTATTTTATCTTTGTAGCAAGTGTTCTTACTCTTCTCTAATATTATTTATTTTATTCTGTTTATATGTATTTATTTACAGTAAATTATAATTAATAACATTATTTTATAGCTAAATACATCCGTGTCATTTTATATTACTATGAATGTATTGAATATGTTTATGGAGCTGAATTTTTATCTTACGCTTACATTTGGGAGGACTTCACCCTTCTTTTGATGTCAACAGTATCTGCTTAATATTCATAGCATAGTTATGTATTTCATGCGATTATGTAATAAATAATTAAGCCAAGTTGGATTTACTACTCAAAAACAATGTTAAAATTACTTTTGAAGGTGGTTACCTTGAAAACTTATTTTCTGCATATAGAAAGTGAGAAATAACTTAAGTATGAAAAAATCCCTGAAAAATTACCAAAAACAAATAATAATGTATTGTAATATTATATAATAATTATGATTCTCTCTCTCTCTCTCTTTTAAAACAATTTGAAGTTTTCCGGCATTTGCTAACATCTTTTTCGCATGGATCGCGCGCGCGCGCGCGTTTATGCTAAGGTGAGAAATAATTTACAAACCTGGTTCAGTTTTTGTGTGTTCTTGTTGATATTATTTATATAACATGCAGTTTTATTGCTATAAACTGTTTGAGTTTTATTGTTATATTGAAGCTAGTGTTATGCTAATAAATGAGTGCAAAACAAATATTGAATTAATTTATGTTAATCAGTGAATGTGTGCATACAAAAATAGGAAATTAATTTAGATATTTATAATCTAAGTAATTTAAATTTTTAATGTAATTCAGACATACTTTATCATAGAAATTCAATACATTATATAAAAAATTTCATTAAAAATTAAATGCATACAATCCCCCAAAGGGAAAAATTATTAATAATAATAATATGTAAGAAAAATTAATAATAAATAAGAAAAATTAATAATAAATAAGCAAAATTTCATTTAATTTATTCATTAAAATTAGACATATCCTTATCTTACCAAAGAACCTCAAGTCAGCAATCCTGCCTGAGGAATTCCATAGATGTATCAAATATATAAAAAAAAGAAGAAAGTAAAGAAAAGAAGGAAAAGTTTCTCTCTTAATGTCAAGTAGTTTTATATATTGTCTGTTTCGCACCAAACCACTCGTAAATCATATCATTTTGCTTTATTGTTAAGAGAGATTCTTCTCATATTGTTCTGAGATGATATGACTCGGTGAAAAAGTTTTCAAAAGGAGTGAAAATAAATTCTGAAACTTTTATAAAGCTAGTTTTATTTATTTATTACTCATATAAATCCTGATATATAATGAAATCGCTGAGTTAAAAATGAATCTAAAAAGCGAAACATATTAAAAATATTGTGTGTGTGTGTATGTATGTGTGTGTGAGTGAGTGTGTGTATGTATGTGTGAGTGAGTGTATGTATGTGTGTGAGTGAGTGTATGTGTGAGTGTGTGTATGTATGTGTGCATGTATGTGGGAGTGTGTGTGTATGTGTGTGTGTGTGAAGAACTTATGAAAATATAAAAAAAACATGCAAGAATAAATAAAAGAAACAGATTACAAAAATCATAAAACAACATTTTTGTAATATATAAAATCAAGAAAAGTAATACAATTGAACAGAAACTTTAAAAGAAGCCCAACGAGTCAAAAAGCAATTTCAGACTTAGAACCAAATTAGTGGGATTAAACTAGGTTGGTTTATAGAAAAAGTATTCTTAATTAATAAATAATCTCAATTTAATACATTTCGAATGTTTCGAAATTTCGTTTCACGAAAGAATTAAAAGGGCAGGAACTTCCATCATTAAAAAATAAATGAACAGGGGACACAGAAAGATTAAATTGACAAAAATAGGTAAAAAAATCAAATCAAATTTTTTCTAGCCTAAATTATTCTTTATATATTTTTCAATAACTTCACAAAATTTGAAGGCTCTAAACTTAAAAAAGGCATAAGTATGATAACTTTTAAGTTCGTTTTTATTCACATCCCTATGGCAAATCAAAACTTTAAACTTACTTATCTTAGAAAGATAAACTAACTAGTTTGTCTTCATTTAAAATGCTAAGGGTTTTTTCTATTGTGCCTAATGATTTGAACTTTTTTTTCCCCCTATTGCTAATAGTACATGTAACAAAAGTTGGTATGCATTTTTAAATCAAAGCAATACTTATTTTTTAAAAAATAATTGAACTCAGAATTTATACATTTTTAAGGAATTTTCAATAAGCATTCATAAAAAAAGTATTGTACGAATACCAATCATATTATCGCAAAACCCATACCAACTTTTGTTACATATAGTTTGACGGACTTGTAAGTCAAATTTTTGCAGAAGTAGCATTTTAAAATCACTTCACAAATTTTAAGTTTTTTCCTTAAGAAATTAAATGGCTAGCTTTTTATGAAATTTTGAGCACAAAATCTGTTTTACATAGTATACACACATAGGAAACAACCAAAAAATTTTGAAAATCCTTAAATGAAAAATTTTTGCGTAAATCATACCATGTCCTCTTAAAATAAAACCGATTAACTTTCTTAAAATACAAAAACAAAAACAAAAATGATTAATTTAAATATTTAAAACCCTCGTCTTCCTCTTCCAAGAATTAAACGTAAATTGCTGAACCTAGGTATCTAAAAAAATGCGACACTCGGTACACACGATTCTCAACGATGCAAGGCGTTGGGAAGTAGAACTATTCCTACGGCTAAATTACCTAAATCGGTAAACGTTTTTTTTTCTTAAACGGCTTCACATGCAGTGCGTGTGAACAGAATAAAAATAATTCGTATTTCCAAAGAAAACCGCGGCACTTTTTTCAAAAGCGTGTTTGTCCTTCAGTGATATCTATGGGAAAATTTCGACAACGTTCAGGCGTTTTTTTTTTTTTTTGTCTGGAGTGTCTAGAATACCCCCCCCCCCCCAATTTAACTCAGAAAATTCAAGTTCAGCCTTGAATCGATAAAGGTTAATAGTTCGGGTATTATAAAAAAAAAGTGTCACCATAGTTAAAACGAGTTAATTTGGATTAATGAAAATTGGCTAAAATGGATAATAAGGAATATGGATGAAGCCGAATTATGGAAAGTGGGATAAAAAGATAAGAAGTAAAGAAAGCATTTTAGAAATAATCAAGAAATATTTTATAGCTAAATTATTTTTGGATCTTCTATCAGTATTATTAATTAAGTTATTAATATTTATTTAAGTACTTTTATAATTGCATGAGTCCTCTTATTCCACTAAGGATTTTATAGAATAATGAGGTAAAGGTTTTGTGCATCTTAAATGAACTGATTCTTAAAGTCATTTTGTGGTGTGATGGAAAAGTTAAGAATGTAAGGTATCAACTCACTCTCACCATTAGACCATGCTTCAGAATAATAAGAGCTGTCGTATTCAGCATCATTTCCATTTTTCTAAAGCGATATGAATTTCTACTAACAAATAAGCAAAAGAAAATGTTTTCAACTTTTTATTCAAAAGTAGAAACTCCTCCCCTTTCATTTAAATTTACAAATAACCCAGAAAATTCATAAAAATATAATGGAATTAATATTTAACAAACCTTTTCTTTTTGCCCAACATTCTTGCAAGTGTTTACTCAAAGTGAACTTGATTCTGGCCACCTGAATATTTGTCTTAAAAATGGAATTTAATTTAGTATTCAAATGTTATTCGCGACAACTGATCTAGGCTTAATATCGTATGAAATCTATCACCAATAGTTTCCATGCTTCTTATAGTGTAATTAGTATTAATTCAAATAAAATCAACTTACACTGTACTCATGGACTTGGGTTTAAAGGACACAAGAGATACGGTTGATTTTCGCTAATTCGAACATTCGATAATACGAACCTCTCTCTAATTCGAAGTATATGCTCAGCCCCTATAAAAACTTTTGATATTTCGAACTGAAACGATACCTTTTGGTACATTCAATATTTCGAAGTAAAATCTATGGCTGACCGGACTACAGCACGCAATAATTCGTTATCTTATAAAACTCTCGATAATTCGAACACTTACTATGTTGAGTCCTACAGCAAACAGGTTGAAGCTTACATGTTTTGTGCTGTATGGTCTCTGCGTGTCTCTCCTGTAACGTAGCTCTTTTGATGACCATCTGTCTACTACCCCTTTTTTGTATTTCCCGGTTCCTCAGGTGAAAAGACATTTTTATTGCTATCCTTCTTCAAGTGAACAGTTCTGGCCACACCTGTTGTCAGCCGTCCATATATATTTCGTTTAACACGTGATCTTGCTACTCGTGTTCAGAAAAGACGGTCCGCTATTGTGATGCGCAGGATTGTTCTTTCTGCGTCGGACTGACATAACTATTTATGGCTCATCTGTGTGATTTATAGCATGTGACACCAACTGGGGCATGGGTGGCACTGGACCCTGCCTTGAAGAACCAGTGGTGTATATATGTACAATTTTTGTTTTATTACATATTTTAAAATTTAAATGTGTTAGAAAAAAATTCAGGAGTTTTTTCTTACCCTCTTGATAATTTGAAGTTTTTCATTGGTCCCTTCAACTTCAAATTATCGAGAGCCGACTCGACTGTATTTGAAAACTACGACCCGACCATATATATTGCAAGATTGAAATATCATCACATTTGAGAGCAATGTAGGAATCATTACAAAAAATAAGTTTTCTTTATTACTTCTAATAAACATAATACAAAAAAGTCTTCAAAATATATCGACCATATTTTACATTTGCTCACTACCTTTCTAACAATGTTTCTTCTTCCTCGAACAAAAGTCTAGAGTTTCTTTATTAAATAAGCACTTCTCTCTATTCCCCGAATGATTTTTAATTTTATATAAATAATTAATTATAAATTTTAATTCTAAGTATATTTTTGTACCTTAAATTAGTGCAAAGATCTTCTCGTGAAATTGGAAAAGTTTTTTATTCGCTTAAATCTCTAAGAATAATAAAGAGGCAAAAATTTTCCTTTTGAATTACCAGAAACTATTTATTTTTAATAAATAATAATAAGTAAGAAAATACCCAAAAATATTCTTAAAACTATCACAGCTTTTACTTTTCCCTCCGAATTTATTAAAATGATTATATGATGCTACTTATAATGACTGTAATATTATGGAGTGCAGAAGAAAGTGTTTCCTATATTTTATCACATAAGTTACAAATATCGTTCAAAATGTTGATATGTATAAATATATTAAATGGAAATTTCACAAGTATGTTGCGTAGAGACCTTAAAAATATTTCACAGAAAATAAAATTTGGATTAAATTTGATCCTAAAAAGCCATTTTATGTGAGAAATATTTGAAAAGCCTTTGGATTAGAGCTGTAAAAAGAAGTTTAAGACTCATTCTCAAAAAGCTCAGAAGCCATTTCCAGAAATTCATATATATGAGGGCATAAAATGAATACGTGTAAGTGACATTAAAGGATTGTATAAATGGAACTGAAATCAAAATATGAAAATATTTTTCCGTTCGGTTAGAGAACATTTTAAATTGATTTTCATCGTATTTATAAGCCAACTTGCAGCAAAAAAAAAAGAGATAAAATTTCAAGTTACATCGATAAAATGTTAAGTAAAATGGAGTGGAAATTATATTTGCTCTCAAAGAAAAAGTAAAACGTAAACAGTTTCTGTATAAACTAGAATAAATACCGCTGTCAGTCACCCTCTGTTTGAAAAAAAATTCTTTACATTTCCAATCTTTTCAGTTTCACGAATCTTTTACATCTCAAAGAAATGTGAGAATATTTTGGTTCGTGGTTTCAACGTAAAAAAAGGCATATTTTTAGAATATTTCCTTTTTATTTTATTTCTAAATCGTTGTTTGTATATCCCAAGCATAAAACTAATACAGTTTAAAGCAAGATAATTTGTAAGACACGGTTTTTTTTCTCTGCTCCTCTTAAGCTCAGAATAAATTTGTGTTAAAATAAATCGTTTATAATATTTATTTTCAAAAACGTGACCAAATTGGGAAAATTTTAATGTTTCTCTTCACAATATTCAGGAAGTTGATGACCACTGTTTACCTTATATGGAAACTCTACCCATTTTGTTTGCTGAGGAGGTTGGTTTTGTCTTTTAGCCCACATATTTAAAATCTGACAGACTCTGGAAAAACTTGTCGACTTAGAGCCCACTATTGTTAAACACTTACTGTGGAATGACAAGCCAAGCTCGTGCTTTGAATTGATGAAGGTCTTAAGTTCAAATACGTTTAGCAAATTCAAAACATTGCACGAATTTAGGAATTAAATTTCATAACAAATTTAGACTTCTTAAGAATATAATAAATATGTGTGAATTTTCTTTCCCTAAATAAGGTTGGAATCTTCTAGAAATCCTTACAGAATTTTTCATTAAAAATATTCTTATATTTCATTACAATTAAAATATATACTATACACAAGCACATTTTATAGCAAACCATTAAGTTTTTGACGAGCTGCGAAGTTTTTAATTTTTTCTTTAAAATATTTTTTAAAGATTTGACTAGCATTGACACTTTTTTGCGAAATTATATAAACCGGCACAGTCATGTTTGATTTCCAGGACGTATTAGGTGTATGTAGTATGAGGAAGTTTTATCAGAAAATAGTTCAATATTTTAAAAGCATGGTTTCATACTTTAATAGAATATCAGAAAAATTTGTTTTAAAAAAAGTTTAGTGATGTAGTCACTTATCAAGAGCAGAAGGGGTCAGCAGTTTGAAAACTAATAATTACAGAGCTGAAAAAAGGCTTACTTCACATTATTGTATATACAAGTAATAAAAGCTCCATAAATATGAAATTACCCAACAGAAGATTTAAATTGTCCGAAAATAAAGAGTGTTAATTTAAAAAGGTAAGGAATTATTTACTAAAAATTTCTATTTTCTTAAAAAAAAAATTTTAAAAATTCTAGGCATTAAATGAAATTATGCCAGACACATTTGAGAAATTTAAAATTCTGAGTGAGTGCTAACAACTATTCAGCTGCTAGAGGGGTTTTGACGAAGCACTTACTAAAAAAAAAACCCTTAGGAGTTTTTGTGTTCTACATTTATAAAATAAAAATTAGTGAGAAATTTTTAAAATTGAAAACTAAAATAAAATTCTTCTCTTTTCACATTCTGTTATGCTTAAATATATGCAATAAAATATGTGATTTTTTTTGAACATTTTGGGCCAAAAAATTGACACTTTAACGGGTTAAAAGATAATTGTGATTTGATGTATGAAGTTTAATTTTATATATACATAAAAATGATGTTTTTTTTAAAAAAAATTATATTTTTTTCTTTTTTTGGTATTTTTGTGCTTAATTTTTTTTCCTTTCTTATTTAAAGTTGAGCTTTTGATATATGCTCTTTTTATTTTGTGTTATGCATTATATATATATATATATTTAACAATTGCATCTTTATACTATATGCGATTGTGTTTTCAGAATATTTTGCTCTTTTGGCTTTGTTTTTAGAAATTTTAAACCATTTTTACCCTTTAACTGTCGGTTTCTTCATTTTATACTAACCTTTTTTACCTAGGTTTTTTTAAATAGTCTTTATGTAAATATATTCTCCCTACCTTATATAATATTAAACATTTAAAGTTTTAATTCCTGCTTAGTCTCCAAATTAAACTATTTGGGCCTCTTGCTGTGTTTCATTTGTACAAATGAATTAGTCTGAAGCGTACAAAAAGCACTCAAGCAAAAAATGTTGCTGTTCACTATTCCAAGCAAAACACAATTTAATCTTCATGATAGAATTTTTGGCAGCCATCCTATTTTGGTATAACGGAAAACCACCATTCACAAACTCTAAACTTTTAAGGAAAAAGAGTGATATCGCGTTTGTCACGAACAATATCATCATAATACGCAGGTGCATGCTCCCTCTCCCTCTCTCCTCTTTGTTTGGAACAAAAAACTGAAGATAAAATTTCCTCTTTATTGTGACGGAGTGTATGGAATTTTGAATTCGAATTTTTTCTTTAACTGATGGCAAATTTCTCAGCCGTAAAATAATAGTCGCAAACTATTGCGATATTATCTGCGATTTTTCTCTCTAATACTATGAATATTTAATAGGGGGAAATAAATAGTCTTTGGATTTTTCAAATTTACTTAACTTTTTTAAAACACACTTATTTTGAGAAAAGCCGGCAAAAAAAAAAAAAAAATCAAAATTTTTTTTTAGCTTAATAAACTTATTTTAAAGCTTTTTTTTTGGTCAAAAATAAAAAAGAAATACAATATTAATCAAAAATTTTATTTTAATTTTGGACTTTGATCTACATTGCAGGTTGGAACCGAATATTGTAATCTTGCACGTACATCGATTTTTATTTTCTTTCTTTCCGAATAGCTATTTCAAAAAAACATATTTTTATCAGTAAAAATACTTATTTATACTTTTCAACAGAGAAATTAATAATAGTTGTTTTTACAAAATTATTCAAAATTTTCTTTTGTTTGATATATTTGGAAGTAAGATGTAGCATATAGTCCAATATTGCAACTATTACACATGTAACCACTCTTTTCTTTTCCTTTTTCCTTTGCTATCCCATTTAGCAAAACACACAGCGCAATGTCTTGTGTGGGAGCCTTTTTTTATGTTGGTGGAACAAAACTGGGAAAATGATGTTCCGTTAGTCGTAAAATTCCAGAAGATTTTGGTCTACCAGATTTTTTTATATTTGCACCGCTATGATAATTTTAAGTCTTTCTCTCTCTCTATATATATATGCTAACTTGCTCCTGAATCTAATTTTTTTTTACCGCATTTTTCTTTTATATAAAACGTATGCGTTTCAACTACTGATGTCTAGCAAATTAAGGGTACTTTTTAAAAAATAATATTTATCTAAATTCACAGTAACCTTTATCTAAATTGACGAAATTACGACGGAGGATCGCAGTCAATGTCTCGTGTACAGACGACGATCGCTTATATTCGAGTGTGAAAATTACAGAAGTATAAAATACGACTCCGAACGAATTATCTCGAGTGTCCAAAATTTGGCCAATTTAGTGTGATTGAATTAACTTGATCACACACGTTAACGGGTTAAACAAAAAGCATATGATGTACTTTGTAACAAAAAACCGCTGTCAAGTAATAGTGCGTCACTAGGACTTGTTTACTGAATATGTAAAAATTATGTAAAATAAAATATGTAAAGATTATAATTTTTATTACATTTTTCAAAGATAATATGCATTTATTTCTTTAAAAAACTGGTTAATTATGTTTTGCTCAGTATTTTACATATGTGCGTAAAATATTTTTCATATTCAAAAATATTTTTATAAGAAGCTGTGTGTAAATGAAAAATGTATTAAAAAGCTTTAAAATAGAATAACAACAAATCCACAAAATTCAAACTAAACTAAACTCATTGGCAGTCAAAAATGAATAACATATAGCAACTTATCAGAATTGAAAAACTGAAAATTTGTTCATAAACTTTTGGCGTAGAATGAGCCTCGTTTATGTTTCTTTTTGTAAATTTTTACCAATGTTTTTCATTTTAGTAATAATAATTTCTTTTTATCATCTTAATTTTAGCATATTTTTCTTAAAATGTACAAAACAAATCTAAAAACCATAAAAAAAAAATCCCCATACCTCCATTTTTTTTTTTTTTTTAAAGTTGTAAGTAGTCGGATACCTTAAAAGTGTAAGTTCTATTGGTGTTTTTGAAAGTTATTTTAAATGAAAGCCTAATACGTTGAGTAGATCCTGGTTGGCACGCATCGCGCATTACTGTATGTCGGATTTTCCGGATTCTTCTACAAAGTACCAGGAAAGTATTTCAAGGTTATTTTTCACAATTCATTCCGAAACAATTAAGTCAATAGTCAATTGAAGACTTTACCAAACTGCCATCTTTGAAGATTAATTTGAAAAACTCTCTGCTTTCGAAATGAAAGACTGTATTTAAAATTTTGTTTCTTTTTAGAAAATGCATTTCTTAAGTCTGTGAAATAATTTTAAAAAGTAATTTTTCATAGAATAGTGGGAAAAATCATTTCGATGCGTAGGATGTTTTAACATTCCTTAGGAATTAAATAAATTAGTGTGTTACAGAGGGTGTAACAATGGACTATCCGCGAGGTCTGTCCCCTCTAACCCGGGATTTTATTCTTTTTTTTTAAATCAAATTCTCTCCAAATATGTTCTACTGGGCTAAATAAACGGATTGAGGAGGTTTTTTCAGAATTTTGGACAGTTATAGAGACACCAGTGGCGTACATTGAGAACAGAGCGCTTGGAGTCATTATCTTGTTAAAAAATGAAGTCATCTTTAATATCCAATTTTTGGGCGGATAATTTAAAATTTCCCTTTAAAATATTCAAATAGAGCTGATGATTCACAATACCATAAAAAAATACCAAATTACATAATTTTGAGGCCGATTTACACCTCCACGCAAGAACACTTCCATCTCCATGGTTCATTGATCCAATTTGATTCTTGGGATTAAGTTTCAGAAAATTCAAAATTGACAGCGAATTGATTGGGATGACAGAAAATTAAACATTTTTGGTTCTGATGGGCATATAATAGTTTGTAAATGAGAAAATGAGGAATTTAATCCCATGAATTTATGTGGAACAAGAACTCCTCCACCTCCATGCTGAAGCATGGAGGTGGAGAAGTTCTTGTATGGGCGTGTAAATCGACTTTAAAATTAGGTAATTTGGATTTTTTTTATGGTATTGTGAATCATGAACTCTATTTGTATATTTTAGAGGAATTTTAAATTACCCACCCAAAATTTGGATGTTGGAGATCATTTCATTTTTTACACAAGATAATAACACCAAGCGCACTTCTCTCAATGTATGCCACTGGTGTCTCAAGAACTGCCTCAAAATTCTGAAAAAACCTCCTCAATCCGTTTATTTAGCCCAGTAGAACACTTTTGGTGAGAATTTGATTTAAAAAAAAAGAAAACAAGACATATAAACACATAATGGGTAGTAAAAACAATAATAACAGAAGCAGGGAGGAAAACCGATGCAGAAATTACAAAAAACTGATTAAATCTATACCAAAACATTTAAAAGTTATTGTGGACACTAAAAGATATCCTACTAAGTACTAAAGTAAGAAAGAAATACAATATTTATACAGCTCAGTTGAGATTTTTGTTAGGTGTACGAAGACTTTTGTGGCGTAATTTTTAAATATCTTTTTGCTTAGTAATTTTTAAAATAAATAGTTATATCATTTTTAAGAAAATAATCATGTCATTCTATTAAGAACAAGTTGCAGATATGATAAAAAAATTACAATTACAATATATTAATTTTTATTAGTCGAAATTGTTACATTTTATAGGAAATTGCAAGTGTACGAACACTTTTGGGGTCCACTGTATGTAGGATTATCATCAATCGAAAAAAACTTAAGGGCTTTGAGGGGAGGGGCTAGGACACCCCCCATTGTGTGCGCTACTGTTTTCAGAGTACATTATAAAACTATGTATATTCTTTTACGCGTCTACAAAGAGTCAGATAAATCTTTTTTCTAATATTAGAAATTATTTTAGATTTCCTTTAAACTGTATCGTCAGCCAACAAATTTTCTATTTTACTAAGAAAGTACATACATAAGTGAGCAGAAGCTACATACGTAATCTCTACAGCTTTTATGAATATTGTAAATAGTTTTTTAGATATGGTTAATTTGAACAAATTGTAGGATATATAAATTGCCTCTATATATATATGTTTATATGTGAAAAATGTGATTTCATTTACACACTGATATCAGTTTAAATAAATTAAATTAGCCAAAAGTTTAAAGCAAGTTACATTCGAAATGAAATGAATCTGCTTCAAATAAAAATTTCTAATTCAACGTTTTTCTTCTTTTTTCTTTTTTTTATCACAGAATAAAAATTTACTTTATTGTCTCTTACAAATATGGATCAAGGTTATTGCCTTAATTCCAAAAAAAAAAAAAAAAAAATTACATATTTAAGAATTTTTTTGCGATATTTATAATCAAAACTCTTTGAGATATTTTTGAAATTAAAATACTTATCAACAAAAATTCCTCATTGTAATTGATAATTTGAAAAAAAAAGAAAAGAAAATCAAAGCAAAAAAAAAAAAAAAAAAAAACTAGAAGTTTAAATTAAGTTTGTTCCAGTATTTTCTTAACATGTCTACGTTTTACAGAAACAATTTATATCTCTCGAATGGACAACATCCTATATCACTAATAAATAAGTATCGTTTGGAAGAAAGAATATATGCGTATATACCGCCGAGAGAACAAGCATTCGATTTTAGGTTTGTGCGACTTACAAACTCAAATCTGTAAGTTTTTTTGGCGAATCGTTGACATAAAGGCGTATTTCTGGTAACCCATCACTCGCCAAACGCAGCGGTTGGCTTCCTAAATGAACGGCATCAGCATATGATCGGACGACTCAGCCAAAACACGGACCGGCCGAAGCGCACGCAGAAGCGTATCATGAGTCTCTCTGAACGTGAACTGTCAGAACTGATGGTATAAAGTTTGGACTGAATTTTAGGCTAGCGCGAGAGGCAGTGAAGTGCAGTCAGTGAATTCGGATTTCTGTCATCGTGATATTTGAATTGAAAATCGTCGATATATTTTCTGCTTCTACGATCATTTGGCTTTGGTATCGAAGACTTTCTGCAAGAGGTCAGGTAAGAAAAAAAAATCATCTTGGTTTGACCTTTTAGTAGCGGGACCGTGTTTTGTTTATGTTGAACTTAACGGTGAGGGAACATGCGGCTTAGTGGGTTCAGGAAGAAGATAGAGATATTTTACCCATCTTTTTGCTTCTTTTTTTTTTTCTTTCGGTTTTGGGGAATCTGATTGCGCATCAAAGGGTGTTTGTTTGTATACGTTTGTATGTATACGTTTTTTACTATAGATGCTGTTGAGTATTATTTAGTTAAGATTTAATTCGAGCGCGAGAAATGGTTGCAATTTATTGGGAGAGAGAGAGAAGTTTTCCTTTTAAAAACAAAATACTTTGTTTTAGGAATTGTATTTTGGTTATTTACAAGCGATTAAATGTGTGATTGTATTGAGAGAAGAGAGAACTTGAATTAGTGCAAACAATGTAATGAATCAGTATAAGCAACTGTTGTCGCTTATTTTCTAAGTATTTTATTATAACTTAAGATCTGAGAGAGAGAGTTTAACTATTAAATGGTTTAACTTGTGAAGCTAAGTATAAAATAGAGTTAATAATTTTATGGAATTTAGTTGTTTTTTTAATTGTATACTATGCTAAATTATATATATTGTAATAGAAAAGAAGCCAAGCATAAAAAGCTTTTTGGAATTTATTATTGAACAGGAATTCTTTTTAAATCATTGTATGACTTTTAAACAAATATTATTGCTCTAATAAGCAATGGTTTTTATTATCCTCGATAAAATCAATACTTTGATTTATTGCTATTTTTATGAACACTGTGTTTATAATCCAAATAACTCTTATTCTGGTACAAGTATATATATACATATTTAACTTTCGTCACTCGAATGAGTCTTAATTGAAAGAAGGATGCATGAATAAAACGGTTTGTTGCTTTTTAATAGTAGATGTGTTTGTTATTTCTTTTTCATCCTGTCGTCAGTATTTAACCTTGTTCTGTCAAAAAGGAAAATTCTATTAAGCATACTATTTGAAGGATAAATTTTTTCCCCATTGTATTGTAATGCTCGCAAGAAAGTGAAAACCAGTTTATATGATGATATTAGTTAAGTAGTTACGGCACCATTTGTCAATATTAACTTATTTGACCTGAATTGTGTTGATATAATGCTGTTTTGAAAAGTTTTCGTTTGAAGAATTATTTGTTTTATTTTATACATTTCTTCATTATACTTCATTTTCAGCAAAAAAACTGTAGATTTTTTTTGTCCTTTTCTTCTTTATAAGCATGCTTCATAAATACGATATTTATTTTTTCATTTATTTTATTTATCGTTTCCACAGAAAGAATTTTTTGTATTTTGATGTATTTAAATAAATTACATAAAAGTAAAAGAATGAAGTAAATTTCTATGAATTAAATTGAATGTTATGTTTTATAAATCAATTTTTAATCATAAGTTATATAAGTACTTTGAATTTTTTGTTTTGGTTTTTCATATCAAACGTTTCACAGTTTTATAAAACATGGAAATCGCCTGGTAAAAAAAATATATTTTGTATGTTCAGAATTTAGATTTTACTAAACCATTAATATTTTAATTTTTCTGAATAGCTTCACAAACATCAACATTAATATCGTATTTTGATTTCTAAAATAAAAATGAATATTGTAAAATACAGTATTGTCTAAAATGCTTAAAAGATTGTATAGTATTTTAATGCGGACGCTTTAAAGAATTTCGCTGTTTTCTTCGACAAGGGTCAAATAGTAACAGAACGGAACTTTTTAATCTTGTAATATTTATATGATGGCCGCCAAAAGACCTTCTCTAGCTGTGCTTGGGGGTCTTCTATCGATTTGCGCATGCTTCCTGTAGAGCACTGATGAAGCTCTGTGCCTGGGATTTTTGGAGCACGATTCCCCCAAACCGCCCCCAATTCACCCCAACAGTTCACTAAGTTAAAATGAAGTAAAAAAAAATGTTTTACGTTGAGTGAAGTGAAAGGGAAATAGCTGTCGGAGAAGATTATTTTACAATTCTATTTCTCTCTTTTCAATCATCTCACTCTGATGGAGTGTTATTTTGGCAGCTTGGATCGCAGTTCTCTTTAGAAGCTCAGTTTATCGAAGTCTTAAATTTTTTATTATTATTTATTTCATTCGGTGAACACTGCTTGGGGAAATTCTTAAAGTTTGTTTTGTTGTTCTTTGAAAGAGCATCGACAGAAAGTTCGTTCGGTCGCGGAATTGCATGCATTATTTCCATTGAGTAAAAAAAGTAAAGCCCGGACACTTTAGTTGATTTTTTTTCAATTTTTTTTTTTTTTTTTGAAAGTTAGCTTTTGCCTTATAAAATGTTTCAAAATTTTTGTAAGTTGTAGATATCATATAATTTAAAGTATTGCAAATAAGTGTTTTGTTTTTTTGTTCAATTCTTTTGATTTATGATGATGCATGTAAAACCTTAAGAAATTCTTCTTTTTTAATGTTCAACATTTATATATTTATTAAAAGAAAGATAATTTTGATAGATTCATTTAAAAGTACTTATTTTTATTTTGTTGATGTTATTCTTTGCAATATAAATTCATAAAGGATATTTTTCTTTATTTTATATTGATGAAATGTGTATAACAAGTGTGGATGTGTTGCATAAATTATTTCGTTACAACCACTTAATGAACATCAAAATAAGACTTTTCTGTTGTTGTTTTTTGTAACATATGGATAATATTTGTTACATTAAAAATGCTTTCATAATTATTGTGAGAGATAAACATCTCGGATGACAATACGAATATTAGCAATAATAACAATGCTTGGTGCTTAGAGTTTTGTATCTATTTTTAATCAGTTTCTTTCGAGATTTGAAAATGCGCTGTCTTGAGCACGACACGCATTTGAATATGAATAATTTTGACCATTTTCAGTTTTATGTTTTGTGAATTGATCATCGCTTTTCTTTTTGCATAGAATAATGTTCTAAAACAGCTGTATGAACCTTATATTCCTACCTTTTTTGTGTTTTAAATTCTTTTTGTGAACCATTCTAAAGCCATCTTGTAGGATAAAATCCTTTCCTTGATTTTTAATACAATGAAAGTAATAATATTCCTTTAGCTTCTAAAATAATTGTTTCAAAAAAAGCTATTATCGTGCACCAAACGGTAACAAGTTTTTAAAATAAAAAGAAAAAATTACATATTTACATAAAATAATGTGGGACGCGACCAATAAGTTGCGGAAATAATCATCGTCGTGCTCGAGGTGAAAGGTCTTACGAACCACCAGGGTCAACCGAATTTGCTGTAGGATAACATTGCATGTCCTTATCATTGAGCGGATTATCCTTTTGTAATTTTGCTCCGTTCTTTGTAAAATCTCCTCATTCATTTCGTGATTCTAAGTTACACAAGAAAGGGATTTTCTTTGAAGCAAAAGGTTCTCGACTTAAGAATTACATGATTTTAAAATAGGGTAATCTGTCATGATAAGGTTCATTTAGATTAAAAGTACATTTTTGTCAAGTATTTTGGTATGTTTCACATGAAATAATCATTATTTTTGAGGATTTACTTAAAAACATAGAAAATTTTATGAATCCGGCAAGCAAATTAAAATTGGTTTCACTGTGAAACCTTCTGACTCGTGATTTTTAAACTTTATTTCACATGTTTACTATTCTTTTAACAGAAAAAAAAACCTTTCATGAAATTCAAAATTCGGCTATTACAAATATCTGTTCATGTTCTCCAAAGAATATTTACGGAATTTTACAGAGCGAGTGTATTTACCTTTTAGATTAGATCTTCCAATGCATTGGCCAGCTATTAATTAATTGGAAGATGAATACTGTTCCTGAAAATCATAATTGTATCGCACACATACAATCCATGAATGATCTATAGGATTTTTAAGAGGATTAACTCTTTCGCGTGGTATTAAATTCGTAAACCGATGCTGCGATGCGCATTGATTAATAAATTGTGGGACACATTTGCTGATTCACTGCGCTAATTTGATTCACTGTTTAATATGAAGGAATTAAATATCCGTTCACGATTGTTCTATTTTTAGCATTTAATCCACTTAGAATGATAGATATTAAAAGTCTTTTTCTATCGCTTGTAAATGTAATATGTATAGATTAATTATGATATGTGGGGAGTACGTAAATCTTTTTAAAATCCGCTGTCAGTGAACTTCCTAATTAAAGGTGGAAATCAGGAGCTGAATCTATAATTCATTAAGCTTAGTCTGAAAATGATGTTATAATAGTACATTTTATGAAACTTTCGTATCTTTTTTATTGGTTTAAAAAAGTTTTAAAATATTTTTTTACAATTAAATTCACGTGATTGTATGTTTCATTTGGCAATTATATTTGTTGAGTTGTATTTTCCATAAACATTGGAAATTTTTTTTAACGAAATATATATTTAGTTTCATTAGTTTATATTTTTTGTACTATACTATCATTACATTTTTATATATTCGAATAATTTCCCATAGATGCTGTTTTGAAGTTTTGCGGTTTTTTGTTTTTAATCCAAGACATTTTTTCCCATATAATAGAATAAATAAAGATCAATTGCAGTTTATTTACTTTTTTATTTCTAATAAATCACTCTTTTTTTTTAATTTTTAACAATTTTTACTATTCTAAAGTTAATGAATTTTTTTCACGTCACACATGCATTAAATATTATAAAGCATATCATGAAAATAACAAAATGTTCTTCAAAAGGAAACGGGTCATGAGGTTGTGTGACAAAAAAAAAAAAAAATCTAAATCGAGAGCCGAGTTCACGACTTTATACTATTTCAGCAAAACTGACACACGACTTGAATATTTTTCTCTAAATACCTCGTTTAGAGTCATACTGTTCACAGCTGGGCGAAACATTTGCTCATTGGAATAGTCAACTAATTTCCAAACCTCACCGCGTGCTTTGCTTATTACTTCCTATTTTGTTTGAAAAAGGACTGGTAAAAAGACATTACAGAAGCAGCTGCTTATGGCTATAATAAAAAGAAGTTCGGGCAAAGAGTGAAAAAGAGTAACAGTTGGAAGAGGTCACTGATGCCGACAAAAAAATAAAACAGCAGGAACAAACGGGTTCTACTACGGTCACAGTTACGAAGTTATGGCAGCCGGGAAAAAAATTAAAATAAAAGAATCTTTCTCTAGGTGAAAATGGGCTTGTAATACGTTTCGGAAGATGTTCATTTTATTTTCCTTCTTATGAATCCAGATGAAAGATACCACTGTTCCAGATTCATTTTATGCAATCAGCCTGAAAAAATGCATTTGAATTTTCTTTTCCTATCTTGTCTCTTGGTTACTTTAATTTTTGCTTAATTGGTTGCACATCGTGGGTTATCGGTGAAGGTTCAGACTCAGGTCAAAAGAAAGAAAAGGAGAAAATTCCTATGCGAATTGTATTGAGCAATCTGAGAAAGGTTACTTTCAGTAAAACTAGTGAAATTTTGTCTCTGTGTGTATTTAATCGATTTAATAGAAATTGGTATAAGCCTACTTTTTGAGATAATTCTTAAGCGATTTTGATTCATTGAACCACTTTTCTTATTTTGAAATCTTGTGATGGATGTTTCAAATTTGTTAGTTTCTGAGTTTTAGTAGTTATTCAAAATTATATAATATTATCATTTATACAAACACAATTAAGTAAAGAGTAAAACAAATAACAGGCTTTATGATTCCCTAAACTTGGCAACATTTCCATCCGCGTCCGGTTTAAATATATAGTATGTTAAATTAGATTTCCAGGTTGACAAATATCTTAGGTAGTTTTTTTTATTATTTTTTTTTATTCACTTTGATTATTACATAGCATTGATATACAGTGGTAAATCAAATATTTATTGATTCTCCTCTTAACTTTTTCCATTTTTGAAGCTATTGAATGAAAATTTACTTTTAAAATGTGTTTGCCTCATAATTTAAATGAAATCAACTCAAACATTATCTTTGAATAAACATTTGAGTAATTGAGAAGCAGATAAATTTTCATCACTCAGCCAACATTTAACGCATAGGCTTTTATTTCTTTGAAGTGCTTTAAATCTTCCGTTGACCTAGCCATTGAGGATGACCCTTCTGAATTCATTCACCAGATATGGCTATGATTGCCGCGCATTTCCATCGACTCTATATTTATCTTAATAAAACCACAGATGATCCGAGCAAATTATTCAAGTGTCTGGCTTTCTTAACGAGCCAGACACTCGATGGCCTGTGCTGTTGACTATATATCGTATGGTTCATTGAGAGCAAGTTTCTTTTATTAGCCTTTAGGCATTCAGCAGGGAGTCGCTATGTGAACTCGTTCGCTTTTTTGATTACCACGTGAAAAGTCACAGAAGCTCTTCTTTCGACACAAATCGTATGTCATTGTCGTTAATGTATCATTAAGGTTCGGAGAAAACGAGAACTGACGTCACTAAAGCGCTCGTACAATTCGTGCGTAATTATTTGAATGTCATTACGTAGAAGATGTATTGAAGCTTATCTTCGAAGAATGTTTGTGTTTCCACAAGATGCATGGGTAATATTATCTCTCGAATTGATTTAATTCAGCTGTTCTTATCACAAACATTTTTACTGTGAAATTCAAGGTCAAGTGAAGCATTGTTTTCAAGTTATACCAATTGTACGTCAAAGTAAGGGGTAATGTGTGGACATCAGGTAATTTATTATTATTTTGAAAAATATCATTTGAACAGTGTTACTGAAATTGATTTATTTTTCTTAAATTCCACTTTTTTTATGTCTTTAACATTATTGGTAAGAGTGCTTTCATTTTTAATCATTATTAAGTACCAGTGCATTATTATATTTTCATAAAATAATGTCTTAGGGATGGAGAACCCTTAAATTGTTCAAGAAAATGAAAGAAAAAAAGCCCCTTTTGATTATTGGTTTGAGGGAATAATAAAAGTACAGAAAACTTTAGGACTCTTTCTTTTTTTCTGTTTTTACTAGAACTAAAAGAAAAAGAATATAATGAGAGGTGATTTTCTTTTTTTTTCTCGTTTAAATACTGGCTTATAAAATCTAAAACATGTCTTTAAGGAGATCAACTTGAGTAACAGATTTCTTTATATTTTGGTACCAAAAATTGATCTCAAAAACAACTGCTATTGGCTTTGTAAGCAGATGATTTATGGGAAAAAACGGAGCTAAAATCCAAATAAAAAAAATTAAATTTGAATTTTTCGTGCATTTTCTCCTGATTGTGAAATTAAAATGGCAAAATAAAGAACTCCAAAGGAATAAAATTTCATTAAGAAGATATGTAACTGTTGAAGTCTTTTAAAAATGAAATTAAAATCTAAGGGGAATGGAAAAAGATGATAAAGTAAATATAGCTGGATCGATGTAACTCGAGAACGAAAATTAACTTCTCTTTCATTTCGTTATTCCACGCAGTCGAGAGGCGGAAGCTCTTTACCCCGGATGAACTTTGAGTCTATATTTAGAAACATTTCAAAATCGATTTTTTACATTTTTGTTATCTCTCCGCGTTTCTCATTCATTTTATCATCAAATTTAACAAAATTTCAAGAATTTTCTGAGGTGTTTTCATTTTTTGTACATTATCTTAAAATAGATTGAACGTATAAGAGAGAGAGAGAAAAGTACATGCATTATTATTAAGCGAAAAAAATTGCAAGCATTTTGCATTTCGATTCACTGGAATAATGAAATTTTAACAACTGAGTTCCGACTCATTACTTATATACCAAGAGAATTTTTCTTATTAATAGATACATAATATTTTAAATCCAAGAATACAAAGTATTCCGTATTCAATGAAATACATTGATAATATGTAGCTAACGGGTTAGGTACGAGAAAATGCATGAACTTTACCAATCATTTGAAATGCTACGTATATATTGAGGTATAAGAAAAAAAAATTTGAATTCTGAAAAGGGAATTGAAAAGAATATGAAATTTACTTTTCTTTACTTTGGAGTGTGCAAGAGATCAATTAATATATTTTAAATTACGTCGGTAAAAAATTTTAATTCTGAAACACATTTCATAAATAATATTTTTATTAATGCAAATCAAATCAAGTTGAAAAATAACTCACGTTCTAACATTCAAGAACGATAATTCGAGTAAAAAGAGTGTATAGCGTTATATATCACATTAAGTAATTAGGAAAATTAAGAACAGAGTTATAGATATTCCATTGTCGTTCACTTTATCTTGTAGGAATTTCATTCAAGACCATTCTTAAAAACTATGGAAACAAACGCTTATAATAGCAAATAAAATATTGGTTGAAATTAATCCTACCTTCCAGGTATCCTAACGTCAGAAGAAAAGATATAAAAAACGGAATCATATCTAATCTTATCTTTGATCTCCTGTCTTATAATTTTTATTCAACGCTTTACGCTCTGAAGGTCATATTCAAAGCTACAACATTTCGTTCAGGGTATCGCACGTGTAGGTTAACTTCCCAAAGGTATCAGTAGATGGCTAGAGAACGGATAATTTGTTTTGTTTATTGAACTGTATCCGGTCCGTCTATTGAATATATTTTTTTACGATTCGGGCAAGTTTTGTATATGTAATTCTCTCTAAATGCCAAAGATGAACCCACTGTACCAGAAAATTATATAATTAACAATAAATTAAACTGATGCAAAGTTTTTTTTAAGAGTTAGGGATGCGTGTGTATATTCGTTAAATAAATATTTCTTCCGAATCTTGCATTTTGTACCTTGATTAGAAATAAACAAAAACAAGCTTCACTGTTTGAACAATTCGATTAGAGTAATTAAATTTAATTTCAAAATATTTTTTAAAGGAAGTTCCGTTTCCTGTCGGGTATATTTTAAATCGAAACTTTTTCACACACTCACAATAATGTATTACTGCTTTGTTTTATTTTTATTTTTGAAATGTGTCTCACGCTATTCTCTTTGTTAAATTAGAATTCTTTTGAAAAACTTAGTAAACTCATTATAATGTTTAGATAAAGATTTTTTTTTGTACATGTAAAAGCAAGCATTCTTAGTTTTGTAAATAAAATCTCATTTCAGTATTGGCATTTTCTTTGAGTTCTATAAATTCAATAAAAATCAGTTGTTGCTACAATATTTCTAAGCAATTTTTTGATTATAAGTTTAGTTGAAAACTAGTGAATTTCTTGTATGCAATTAAATATACAACAAATAATTATTCCAACCATCTTTTACTTTTAATTTTTTTTTTACTTCATCTTAAAAGATTATTATTAATCCTTTTCTCGGTTTAAATACATATTTCTCTTTACTTATTAAAAGTACAATGTTTCAAGATACTTTAAATTCGATTTCCAAGGTAGACGGTTATTTATAATGGAGCTAACAATCTTTCCCCTTGCTGGCCGATCGAAAGTAATAGAAGTTCGTAATTTACGAAATATCTTCCTACATCCTATTTTCTCTCGTCTCCGAAAACGTGGCTTTACGATTAAGATCACTTCTTGAAACAACTTAATAATTCAGATCAGTGAAACTTTAATCATAACAATTTCTAAATTAACTAAAGAAAAGAGATGGTTTGCGGGGATATTAATGTAAGGTTGCCAAACAGAAAGTGATTTATGAAGCTCTAAAAAATTCCACGACTAATATAGGGTCAGAAGAAACGAGAGTATGAGTGCTCTACTTAGTGTTAAAAAATAAACAAAACTTACCTGAAGCGCGCCCACACCCATGCATCCCCCCCCCTCCTTTCAATTTAATCACGACACACCCACTATACTGCCTATAAACATGCGTAACTCAAAGACATCAAGCATTGTTATGAGGTATTTAACAACAAAAGATAACAATGTCAGAAGAATAAGCACGTGTTTTCAGGTATGAAATAGTTATGTTTTATTTAAAAAGTTTTTATTTTCTTATTCTTGTGATGTCTATCTATTTTGAAGTGGTATCAATCATTTTCAAATATTATTGTAAGGTTAAGTAGTGTACACGCTGGCTGTGTAGAGACGGTTGCTTGTGGTTATTGTAGACTAAATTGAATTTGCCATATGACATAAATATTTAAGAATTTAGATGTTTTTTTGCCAGTTAAGTGTTTTTGAAAGAAAAATGTAATATGTTTTTATAAGTGTGTGTATTTATCGCTTCCTATCTCTTTCCTGTCTAAAAAGGCTTTATAATTTTATTTGAATCTGCATAAAGAGTTAGTTTTGTAAGTTTCTGTAAGGTTATTCATGTTATGAATAAAAATTATTTTTAACAAAGAGATGACGTATTAAAATTAAATCTTCATCTAATGCTTCACAAAATTATTATTATTTCCTAACATCTTAAGTAGAAAAGGTTCTTGAATGATTAAAAAGGTTGTATATATTAATAAACATTAATCGATTTATTTTGTGTTTAATGATCAAATTTACGATACTCTAGAGTTATTATTTATACGCGGGGTTTCAATTCAAATCTGTCTGATATCCAATGATGGATTTTAAAGGATTAATGTAAATAAAAGATAAACAAATGCCGCAATTCTTAAAAGGCTGACAAATATGTTTAAATAGTTGCAACAAATCATACCCACTCAAACAATGAGGATACAAAGTATTAATCTAATTCTCTTAATTTCTGCCTGCGTATTAATTATAGAAGTAAACTTTCCGCCTTGAAATCATCCTACCATATAATACGAGACATCCCCCGTACGGATCATTAATCTAATTATCGTACCTAATTTCTAAGGAAATATTTAATAAAGAAAAGGACTGGTCCTTAGTATATTGAAAATATGTATTTTCAATTGTTCAGATTATTGAAAGCTGTAAATACAATAAATCAAAAAGCATAATTAGAAGGATGGATTGTGGTTGTATGGAGAAAAAAAATATTATTAATCGGGATTTATGTGGAAAAGATGTTCTATGGTAGGAGATTAGGAGAAAAAATGATTAAAAATAATTTCAAAATTTAGTATTGCTTCAAAGAGATCGAATCAGCAAAAAGACTTAATTTTGGTTTGATGATTTTAGACTCAAAATAAAATTATTTTTCTACAATATAAATAACCAAAAACGATGATTATTGATAAATGAGTAGTTGAATAGCGATACATATTACAACATTTCATAACCCCAGCTCTTTCTCCCTCCCCGCACCTTCAAATGAATTCAATCCAAGTTTTCTTTTCCTGTCTTCTGCTCCATGTGAGTAGGTTTTTAAAAAAATATAATACTTAAGTGGTAAATACTCGTGATGTTTTTTCTTGCAACTATTTATAGCAAGTGTCCTCTCGTCGCAATAAATGTTAAAAAGCACTAAAATACCTGTTTAATATACTATATTGTGGTAAAAAGTCAAAGTAAACATTATTAAAGTTTACGACTTTTTACCACGAAAAAAAGCTTAAATACCTAAACATCTTTCTCCTTATGGCAGTATACTTAACATAAAAATTAATTACTTTTATTTTATTTCTCACTTCATTTGTATACCAGAGAACATCCTTTCCGCATAGGTAAGTTCTGAAGTACGGAATTCCCACACTTAGTAAGTACAAATTATAATGTTTGATTTCTCTCTCGAATCATGTTTACGCTTGTGAACAAATAGATTTTTGATTGTCAAAGCATGCCTTTCTAGTAATAAGTTGTTGTTGTATTCTTACTGATGATTACGTACTTTGATTTTGTTTAGTGAATCTGTTTGATATAAAATGTATAATGCATTTGCGATATAAAACAAGTAACCAGTCAGTCAAATACTTTTGGCCTGCTGTATGTGAATAATTTATGGACTTTTGTACAAGCACATCTGGTGAAACAATTGATGTTTTTATTTCTGTTATTTATATCCCTGGCTTAAAAATTCTGTAGCTATATGTTGTTCCATCAGAAGAGAAGCCTCGTTGGTGCCCCTGACTAGGAATTTCGAGATCCCGGTTTATGGCGGATGTAGCAATTCGTTGTCATTTAACGTCTTAATTTAATACCCATCGATGGCAGCGGTGTCATTGGAGCTGATTTCTTCTAGTGTGGCTAAAAGTTTCCACGTGCAAGACTGCTTAATGAGGCTTAACGAAGTGTTTGAGGTGCCATTGCACTCGGTTGCTGAATATATTCAATGTGTAAATTGCTGCGAGGCAATAAGCGAGAACGAAATTAATGTTCGGAAATGAGTTCTTGTTACATTGCCACCATTCGAACGATTTCCTGATTCCTTCCCCACTCACTCATAGTCCTGGGTTTCAATTATCTACGGTTAAAGAAATCTATTGCGGGAATCTTGTGCTTGCAAGATGATGGCAAATTAAAAATAAACATTAGAAAACAAAAAAAAAGTTGTAGGAGAGAGTATTTCGCATCCTTCTTCTTTCATCTAAAGTATCGAGATCATTCGAGCGTAGAATGATTCGTTTAGTAAATATCCATTTATGTGTTATAGAGTTTCATGAAAAATGTTAAAAGCTTATTTCATTAACTTTGAGCTTTAAGTTCGGAAGTATAAAAACAGAATAAAGAAAAACATTACGCCCATGAAGGAAACATGCTTAATAATTCTCAGGAAAACTCAGTTGAAAAATGAAAAGTAGTTTTTGTGTAGGCGTTCTAGATACACTAGCTTTGAAATATCTATTCAATAGCTTTTCTGTGTTTGTTTAAATTTGCATTTAATTTAGTTTTTATGAAACTAGTAACTGTGCCGATGGGGGGAGAAGTTTTCCGCTAGGATTATTCGCGTAGCAATGAAGGATAAATATTTACAAACCCTGAGCAGTATGACAACAAATATTTATTTTAAAATATATGCCGTCATAACATTTATCGATCTTTAATTATTTCAGTATATGTTTCAAATTTCATTCTTCTTTTTTGCGAAATTTTTGATATGAGCATTTTTTTTAAAGAAAGCTTTTTGGTTTCTTGTGTCAGTAAGTATTAATTTGTAAATCCAGAAACTAACAACAGCAAAAAAAAAAAAAAAAGCTTTACAAATTGTTAATTAATAATATGAATGTGATATAAGAACTGTAATTTTCTTTTATGATTGAGGAGGTGAGCAATCTAACTGTGCATAAACTTCGAGTTCGATTATGCCTAAAACTGTTCGTTGTGCATCTAAAGTTTTCTACTTCATAGCAGCACTGTGTGTGTACAGGGAGATTAAAAATGAATATAACAATTACAAACTGTTATAACTACTTAATTGAATAGAATTTATCGGCAAGAATTACACGAAATGGGGTAGGAAGCTTAAAATTTTGTTTACATTCTTTATAAATGTTCTATATGATTCCCCTTGATAACGCGGACAACATCTAAGCAGTATAGTCCATTTCACGCCATATGTTCTGAAAGGATATATGGACTCACCAACGCGAACACATTACAAATGCGCATTTTCAGTTCTGGAATAGCTTTTGGAAAAGGAAGAACACATACATAAGATCTTTCTCATAACCCATAGAAAGAAATCGAAGGGTGTCAAATCCGGACAATTCAAAATGCGCATTTCTAATGCGCTTGCGTTGGTGACTCCAGATATGCTGTAAAATGTACAGCGGGAAATTGAATACCGCTTAGATGTTGTCCGTGTTACCGAGGAAAGTCACATAGAACATTTATAAAGTACGTAAATGAATTTTTGAACTAACTTTTCCATTTTGTGTATTTGTTATCAATAAATTCTTTTCAATTCAAAAGTTATAGCTGTTTGCAATCGTTATATTTATTTTGAATCGCCCTGTATTATTACAATTTGCAATTTTTTTATATTCAATTTTTATACGTAGCTATTATCGTCTTATTTTTAGACGTATTCCTGTACAAAGTGTTCTAGTCTGATTTAAAAACCAACAGAATTCTTTCTAACCTCGATAAACTAAATTGGTACGAAATTACCTTTAATTCACATATTCCATGACGTAACATTATTATACTATCAATTCAAATAATTTGAACCATTTGTTATTTTTTAATCCTTAATCAAAAGTTATTCTCACTGATTGGAAATACCTCAAAGGAATGTCAAATTCTCGCCACAGCCTAGAAATTAAGTTTCAATTACAACCTACCAGTTCCGCATTAATCTGTTATCTTCTTATTATCCCTTCATTGATAATAAATAATTCCATCGTTGGCGGCATATTGAGTTAATTATTCTTTTACTCATCAATCATTTTTGCTATTTAGTCCACAATCCATTAGTAAAAGAAAGTCTCTAATGAAAAGACGAAGCTCACACTTTTAGATACCTCTCTTACAAAAAAGACCCCTCAGTTTTTGGAGGGGGAACACTAAACTGAAAAATCACGTCATAATCATATCTCAGCTTCGAAGGTCTATCTGAAAACTTTCTATGAATAATGGTTTCTTTTTGAATTATCGTTCCGACGCCTGAGGGAATAGTGGGGGGATTTTTTTCCTTGTCGGCTCTTTTTTTATGTAACACACTCAAAATTTTATATCGATTTCCAAGAAATGTTAAATAAAGAACTGGTTAGAATAAAAACTAAATTGTTTTCAGCCTTTGTATGGGAGATCTCAAACTGTATTTTATTAAATTTGTGAGCGAAATTTTTGGAAATGAATGTGAAATTTATTTATTTTTTCTAATATCCGTGATTTTCAACCATTTTTTTTTTCATATGCAATAATGATGATGATGTTTTCAAAAAAAGATATACAGAAATGTTAATAATAAATTATATTTATAAAGATATTATAAAAAAAAGCCGTTTAAATATTTATGTATTAATGGTTTTCATTGCTCGCTAGACAATTCAGGTAATTCAAAAAAAGAGAAAATGTGACAAATTTATTTATAAAGCCTTTAATATTGTAATACTAATGTATTGAATTTAAATTTTTATTCCCTATTTTTTATGATTTAAGTAATAATTTATAGTTTATGTTCTTTTTGAAAAAATCGGTTCTCCATAAAATCAATAGTCTTCACATTGTAATTGAATATCTTGTTCAAGTTAGAATAATACTTAAGAATGAAATTTTAAAGTAACACTTGGTTTATGTTAAAGACGTCGGGGAATAGAGCATCGAAATATTTCATACATAACACAGAGGAGAGTATTTTATTCATATTATAATTATTTTTACATTATTATGTTTATATTTCACGGGGAAAAGACTCATTTCATAAAGTAATGTTAGCATTTTATATAAAATTTATTAGTTTCTATTCGTGCGAAAAATAAAAGGAAAGAAACCGAATGCTTTTACTATTAAAAATAACAATTCCCTGCTTTCGTAATAAATTTAATGGTTTTGACGTATGATTATATTTCATTGCCATTAATTTCTATGTTAAGTTTTGAGGGACATTGAAAATTTCTATTAAACACTTCGCAAAGGAATTTGTACATAACAAAAAAGGTCTGAAAAATTTAGAACGTATGTATGCCACTTCTTTTTCTATAAAAAAAAGAAATAACAAATCGAGAAATGAAAGTGTAAATTTCACTTGAAATTTTTCAATTGATTTGATTTAAGATTTTGTTTAAAGTATATGCATACTTTTCGTTAAAATAGGCATATGAATATTTAACCATCGATAAGTACAACGAGTTAAACATGTCTATTGAATATTTGAAAAATTATTTGTTAGAAGTGCCATACTCGAAAAAACTGGTGTATTTCTTAAGTGGAATAGACAAAAGACGAACTACTTTTGTTATTGCTTCTTTAATTAGATTCATCGATTTAAGAGAAGATCCTTAGGTCCTTTTAAGTGCATGACCTAAAGTCTTTCGTTGTAGCGATGTCTAATCTCGTTATCAAGTCTATAGTTCATTGAAGTACATATTTTGTAGTTGTGTATTTGCAAGAGAAATAAATTTAATAATTTTCTGAGGGATTCTTAATATTTATAGCTTCTTCACGTTTAAATTATTTGACATTCATTTTGGAACGCGTGTGTGTTTATTTCGTGATATAATTAACTGTTATTTTAATCGACAGATAGTCTACAAATGTCTTAAAATGTATCACGTTAATGATAATAACCAAAACGTGAAATTTCGAAGTTATATTTATCTAGATAACCAACTCTAAGCAACAGCAAACTATGTTTAGCCTGATATATCTTAATGGAGTGTTTTCATCTTTTGTTGGGAGTTTGTTGTTTATTTCTCGGACTGTTGCTCCAAGATTGTCCATTTAGACGATCGCTGTTATCTATGGTCAAATCAAATACCAAGATAATTCGGTCAAAGTAAACATGCCAGCGAAAGCAACAGTATTTTATGTACCCGCCAGGCATAGTTTATCTGACACTGTGGTTCCCCTTGAGTAAAAAGACTGATAATGTCCCTGTCTGAAAGATGGTACAGTAAACTGAGCCCTAAAGCTTTCCACAATTACCATCCACCATTACTTCACAAGCGAATGTCGACGACTTTCTGTTAGTTTCGCTGTCAGGCTTGAGTTATTTTTTGTTTCCAGAGCAGTAGTAAAATTGTTTCGACGAATTTTGACAAGAATATTGCTCGTCGTAGGCTGTTCTCTTGTATTTTATTAGCGAAGGGTAAATTAAATGGTCGATTTGTTCATTCGACCATGGCGATGGTTGTGAGAAATAACATACACCCTCTGAGTAAAAAGTGAGTGCAATCTTCTAACGATTAAGTCTTTCATTTACATTAAAAATACGTAAGTATTCGAGATTGAAGATAATTTTAGAACTAATTCTTGGAATGCCATTGCCATATGAGGTTATCCAATTTTTTTTTATTCCAGTTGTAATTTTCCTGTTGTGGTTTGGAGTTCTCGGGAATTATATATTAAGAAAATTAAAGGAAAGGGTTAGTTCGTGTGCTACATGCTCATTTTACTGTCCTCGATAAGCAACACTTCTTGGATTTTGCCAATTTCAAAAATGTCTTTGCAGTGTGTAGATCGATTATAAATTTGTCGGTTAATGATTGATAATGCATCACAACAACTAAGAATGAGGTCAATTTTTACAAACCTAATAATTTGCTCTTTCATTAGATGAAAAATCTTTCTTCCGAAGCTGTTTCAAACGAGCGAGATTATTTTGTGATATTGAAAAGGAATAACAATTTAATGTATTTTCCTTTCCGAGCTGTAGTCTCTTAAAAATATTTGAGGGAAGATAAAATATAACAGAATTTCTTAAACTGTCTATGAATGTAGTTTTCTTTTATTTAAAATTTTACCCTGTATATCCACTTTTTAATATATTGCATAATACAAATATTTTTTCTTCTAAAAAAATGAAACATTTCGAGATTTTTTATGCTATTTTTAGTACAATGATCACACATATTTTCATTTTGAATCGAGAGTTGATTTATCTCTTGATTCGATAAATTTTCATTACTTTTATACGCTTCATTCTTTTCATTGCGTTTATACTTAGATTTGTGTGTACTTTCCTAAGTTATTCATATAAATTTGTAAATAACTGTGAAGAAAGTAATTCAATGTAGTTCTCAAAGTTTTTACTTGAAGAATTAAAATTGTAGAACCTTTTTTTCAGTTTATATAATTTGCTCTATATCAGTAATGTACACAAGGTAGGGGTTTGGGGGTTCAAACCCCTCCCAAAAATAAACAAATTTTTTTAATTTTTTGCAAATTTCGGCGCTTTTGTTTGCGTTTTTTTTGTGTGCTTAAATACAACTACTCCTATATGTCTGTGTGTACCACTCAGTGGCGTACACGAGGGGAGGGTTTGGGGACCCCCCTTTCTCCGCAAAGACACAATTTTTTTTACCATAGAGGGGTTATTAGCGCTTGCGTAACGCATTTCTTAGAATGTACCCTCCCCCCTAAGAGGTCTATGTACGCCACTGGCGCCGCTGCTCTTTATACACTTTTTTGCCATATGTTTGAAATCTAAAAAAATTGCAAATCAATAGTTCTTTGGATTATTAATTTAAAAAAAAAAAAGATAACACTGTTTTTGTACTTAACAAATTCTTTATTTTTTTTTATCATAAATAACCTGATATACAGTATCAGTTTTCAATAAACCTTATGTTAGAATTTTTCCAAAATGAGAGTTTTTTTTTTTTTTTTTATTAATCGAAAGCTAAAATTGATGGGTATGTGTGACAACAAAATATTTTTTTGATAAGATTCGTCTGGATTTACCACCAATCCGTTCAAAAATAACATTCCTTCTGCATTCTTGAAATAGCATTTTCAATAATTCTGAGGATCCAGTTCTGGTTGAATATGAAGCTCAGAATGTATTCAATTTAACAGGTCAAAGAACTGAAAGTTAATTTTGAATCTTTTTTTAAAGTTCTAAAGGCTCTAACTTATTCTTCCGCTGCAATAACTTTCAACTTCACCACTCAAAAGCATTTTATTGTGTACAAAGAATGTGAGCGATGAATGAAACTTGTAGCTTTATAAATTATGGAACCGTGATATGTTCAGCTAATGTGATTTTTGGTGTTTTCATTGCTTTTATGTTACTTTCGTATACGCACGAAAACTTTTGAAAAATACTTTCCGTGACTCCATTTCTAATGTTCACTTTTGCCAGATTGTTTTGAACGCCGAACATGCACTTTTCCATTCTTGTTGAAAAATATACATTCTAGTTAACAATTTGAAGTTCAGTGAATCTTTCCATTTATTGTTGCGGTATTTTAGTTTCTATTTCCAGTTTCTCGTGATGCCCTTTATGATTTAGATTATAACGAAAGCTTTTAGCCCATCCTCAAAATCGTCGTTATTGTACATGAATTGCTTGATTTCTAAATGCTTCATATATGCTTAAGAAAATCTACTTTTTTTGTGGATTTTAGCCTTATGTTTAACTTTAAATCTCTTCTTCATTATTTGATCTTAAATAATTCTGCACATAATAAAAAATTAAATCGCGCATAAGTAATCTGTTGTTCAGCTGATAGATCAGTTTTCATTGGTTCATTTCAGGCATTTAAAGTTTGCACTCTATGTCTAAAGGAAGATTAATCACAAGTAAGAGAGAGAATGAAATATAATTCTTCAAAAATTAATAAACTTTTTAGGGATGAATGTTTGGTTGTACTATTTTGTTTGCTATATTTGATAAGTTTTCTATTAGATGTCGAATCTAACCAACTCTGATTTGTAATATGGTATGATTTTGAAATAAAAATTTTTTTAAATAGCATTTAAATTTCGAAGCCCAGTGGCTGAGTGATAACGTATCGCACTTCCAGCCACAGGTCCGGGACTCAAACCCCAGGCTGGGCAAGGTCGCGACAGCCTTTTATTCCTTCAGTTGGATCAATAAATGAATTCCAAGCTTGCTTGTGAGATGAACACTCAGTGTTTCGCGTCAGATCTGATAGGGACATCTGCTCATGCACCTCAGCCCCCAAGGTCACAAAAAATGAGATGGGCACAGAAGACCTTGACACTCATGGGCGGTTGCGCCACTGAGTTTAGTATAGTTTTAATTCAAATTTTCTTCATTATAATTATTTTAAGTATTCCACACATATATGAAAGATAAATTGCTGGTAACTAAACCTGAGATGGTGGTTGGGCTCTTTATATTTATTTTTTAAAAATTTTATTCAAGTCATCCAATTGTGAACTATTTCGTGAAAAATTACCTTCGAAAGTAAAACTAAAGACAGATTCCTTATGTAGTTTTCTAAGCCACGGTAGTCACGCTCTCTAACTTGTGGTTGGCTTTGTCGAGTCGCGGGTTCGGAATCTGATGCCTCTGTAGAGACTATAGTTGGAGGGTCTGATGCACGTTAAACCTGTCGTGGCTCAAAGTTCTCCTGTTGGCTTAGTGTAGAGATTAGGGGAGGGGGGGGGGTTAGTTATCATCCTCGTCACTTCATATTGGTTCAAAATTACAATTTCCGTCGCCAATAACCCTTGTGTTGCCTTGAAGTTCGAAGTTAATAAACACTCAATTTATGCAGAGAAAAAGTTATTTGTGAAGCTCACTTTTATTTCTTTTGTATAAAAATTATAATTTCTTGATATTATATTATTAACATGACTAATTTCTAATTAAAAATAAAGCTTTCCGGTCACACATATCACATTAAAAAACCTGATTCTGTTATAAAATTTCCTTTTTCCTCAATATTCTTCTCAGAGGTATGAAAAAATATTTGTAAATAATAAAGCAACTGTTGATCTTAAGATACACATCTTATACTTATTTCTGGAGTTTTCCATGCATCGGTTGAAAAAAAGAACTATAAAATAGTTTTTATAGCTTAGCTTTTCAGGAGAAAAGCTATAAACCTTAAAGTTATAATACCAAAATAACTAGGAAATAATTCCAAATGGTATCGGATACTTCTACACTTCAAAAAGGACTTAAAAGATACCCAGCTGCTTTTTCAGTTCTTATTAAATGCAATTTTTACAGAGTTACGTTAAGGTTTTATATTTCTTATAAACAGCAGTTATACAATGCTGTCTACTTATAAGAAAATGTTGTGAAAATAATATTCTGAGGACCAGAAAATTGATCTGAAATTTGTTAAATGTTTATTGAAAAGTTAAGAAATAAAATTAATTCATCTTTTGTTGATTTTTTTTTCTACTGAAAGAACATTAATTTGTGGAACGTTCAACCACGATTTTTCAATCGTTTTTGTACTAGTGCTGTTTCAAATATATATATATATATAACTTACACACACACACACACACACACACACATACACACACATACACACACAAATACTTACATACTTACATATATATACATACATATATATATACATCTCACAAATAATAATAAATTTACAACAAAATTAAAATTTAAGAACACAATATTAACGGAAACAATGGTCTTTTATTTATGTTGTCATACAAATAATGCATGTTTATAATTTTATTTTGTTTATGTCAGTGTTGTTTTAACATATATAAAAATCTCATTCAGAATTATTTAAAACATAAAGTAATCTCTTTAAAATTAACTTTGCAAAGAAAGAGGTTTGCAAAAAAAAAAAAAATTAATTAAAAACTGAAAGCTTATTTTGAAGGTAAATTTTTAATCTGTTTTCAGTTGTTCATAATCTTCTAGATACGCGTTGGTATTTAAAAGTGTTTTCATTTTTAATATAATTGTTTTCTTTGTTTTATTACTTATTTTTCAGTTTTAATATATCACAATGCTTTTAAGAAGTTAGGAAAACTTGGAGTTTTCGTGAAAAATTTAATTTGTTTTCAAAATATTATATAAATTATTTAAAAACATGCATTTCATTCATAATCTGTTTTCCTTCGTCATTTTATATTCATAAATCTCTATTAAGAGCATATATGTATAATGGGAATAAACAATTTTTTAATCTAATCTATCAAAACTCTGGAATTTGGATTTGACTCTTGTAGGTACCCAAAACATCAACAATATTTAAAGCTGAATTCCTCCTTAAATCTAAATTGTTTCTGTTTTAGCGCTCAGAACGTTGTTGAAGGTCCAGACGAATTGTCTTATCAATAGCGATATCAACACACAAGGCTATAGACATTTAGAAGCAAATAACCTCAACGAGTCATAGTTCTGAATTATCTGGAATATTTTCTATGTTGAAGGCTTTTTGCTCAATCTATGAACGGTTCCCGAATTTCAGATAAAGCTTTGAGTGAAAATTTTCGTGTGAAAATCCACGAAGCGTTGACTACTTCAGAATCCATCAAGCAGTCTGGAGACCAGAGACAAAAGTTAAATTGTTCATGCGTAAAATTCACAAAGGCCTCAAAGGGTTATGGAAGCAGTTGTAACTCTCGAGTAATCCCTTGCTCCCTAGATTCTTATTTTTGACGGATCGTAAACTGCACTAACGATTTTCAGATTTTTTTTCCAAAATTACCTCTTAATAATTGGCAAATCAGGATGGGAATGAGGAAACACTAAAAATTCCACAATAACGTGGGTTCGAGTTATTATTCTTTCGGAGATTCTCCTCCCCCACACTGAATGTGTATTTTCGGCTTTCCTATTGAAAAATGTAAGTCAAAGCTGCTTTTAAGGCGATTTTATTTTCCTATAGGTCATTCAGACTACACCTTTTTATTTGATTTGTAACGGTCCATCGATCCTTGTTTGAGTAAATAGTAATAGTCTTACACACACTCACACACATTGCTGTTTTCAATTTGTTATACGTGTTCTTACATGTGTGTTTACATTTTAGGTGGAAACATCTAACTATAAAATTATTTATCAGAGGAAACACACATATTAGTTCCTATAATTAAAGATATTAGTTAAGTGTAAAAAAATATTCATTTATAAAGTCTTCGCTAAATGAATTGTATAGGGGAATTATCTAAATATTATCTATGTTTTATATGTTTTAAAATCCTTAATATCTGAAATTGGTATGAAATCTTCATAAGTTAGTCCTAATTACAGAATAATATTTATCAATTCTGTTGTGTTAATCAGTAAAAAAAAAAATACTATTGGACACACATTGTTTCCTAATATTTTTTTTTTCAATATTTTCCTAATATTTTCCAAATATAATGCAAAATTTCAAGGTTGAGAGATTTAAATTTGTTACAATGGAAAAAAATATTAGATTTTTTTTGTCTGAAAATGTTTGTATAAAATAAGTTTGGTGAATGATTATTTTGAAAAATGAGAAGCTATTTTTTAAAAGCTGTATCTTCGGTGACCACCTGGGAACGTCGTGATTCCTTCTTAAGGTAAAAATCGTCTACAGTGCAATATCTCTAGGATCCTTATAAACACAAATTACTTTACCTTCTCTTCATAATTTGGATAAAGGAAATCAGGAGAATTAATTATTATTCCATAAAATTAAAGTTAGAGTACAAAAAATAATTAAAAGAAAAGCGAAAACTCCATAAAATTTCCACAGGGCTTGGGAAATTGTTAATTCTTTTTAGTACTGATAGAAATAACCTTTAGAGATTAAAATATAATTATCTTTAATTTATACTTGTGCATTTTAATATCTAGAAAAAGTATTGATGAGAAGAAAAATAATAAATTTTTTTCTTCTTTTTCTGTTGGTATTTCTCTGAAATTTTGTATTAATCTGTAATGGTATCCATAACTGTAAGAAATGCCAAAATACTTAATAAATATTTAGATTCTCATCCTTCATACTTGTTATACAAATGAAAAATTATTATCTGTTTTATAAATAATTATGTATTACAAGCAGTTGCATTTTTAGTAAGGGGTCTCAGGGGCTAGAGGGCTGAAAATACAAACAATATTCAAATATATATAAGTCTTTGCAATTAAAATTAAATAATTCGAATCTTTTACACATCATTTATATGGGAATGGGGCTTCAGAAAAGTGTAAAATGTTTAAAATATAATATTAATTTAAAAAATTAGAAGCATATGGAAATAAGAAGTATTTCTATAAGAAATGTTTATTAAGTTTTACGTTGTGCATGCTATTTTCTAAAGTAGTAGCTTTAATTACTAGCAGTAAGTTGATTTATAAAGTTTAATGTGTATCTCCCTATTACACTGTAGTATTTTCAAATAAATAGAATAATAATTATATTTTTTTAAAAATAAAAAAAGTACTTTTTAGAAAATGTTTTTTAAAAATTTCAATATATTTCAAATATTTTGAAATACAAAAGATATATTATTCTTAAATTGATAGGGTTTGAAGAGTATGATACATTTTATAATTCTATAAAGTTTTATACATCAAAGGCTATTATTTAGAAAATAGCGTGTGCAACGCAAAAATTACTTAATATTTATTACAAAATTATTTCTTATTTGCATATGCTTATAATTTTTTAAATTATGATTATATTTCAAACATTTTGTATTTTTTTTTTGAAACCATAATCCTTTGTAAATAATGTGTAAAAGATTCGAATTATTTAATTTAAAATTAAAAGAAGTATATCTGTTTGAGAAAATTGTTTATATTTTCACCCCCAAGACAAATTTACACCCCTGAGACCTCTTAACCCCTTAAACTCACCTTTTTTAAAAATAAAACTAGGCATGATTAATTTTCGTATGTTTGATTTTGAAAGACGTAATTTGTGATTTGTAAATGTATACCATAAGACAAATGTTTCTTAGAAACACATTGTGTATAAAAAAAATCGCTGAAAGAATTCAAAGGTGATGGATGGTAATGGTTTTACTCTCTCTCTTCTTACCATTCTTGCGTAAACGGGTCCGTCTTCGTTGCTTCATCTAGTTTCGTAGTTTCTGACATCCGCGGCATTTTTGTAGAACAAGTTTAACATGAATGATTGAAAGAACTGGAATCTTTCAACATGTTCAGCCTGACTAACCGTGTGAAAAGAAACTCTTTCATCCTCCCCTCTGTCCATTGTTTTTATGTGAGTTCGGTGTCTATGTTTCTGATTTGTAAGTAATTTTTAAACATGAGAGAAGTAAAAACAAAGTCTTAAATTGCGAAAGGAAACGCTTTCCTCCTCTTCTCCAGTCATTTTTTTTAGTAGTTGTTGTCTTTCTACGCTTTTGGTTTGTTTTAGTAATTCTTTACAGATGCGGTAAATAGTAAAAATATTTATAAAATGGGAGATAAAAAAATACATTCTTCCGTTCTTGTATTCATTGTGTTTGTGAGTGCTATCTGTCTTCATCATGAGTTTGTCAATGTTTCTTATTGGTGAAGGAAATGATGAATAAAAATATTTTTTAAAAAAATAAGAGAAGAAATGCCTTTTCATTTCCTGCATTCTTTGCTTTTTGCGGGTCTGTAATTCTGCATTTTTGGTTTTATTAATAATTTTGTATAGGTAAAGGGAAAATAACTCTGTATTAAAAAAAACGAGTCTTACAGTAGTTGCATATGATGTGTAACATCTGACTTGTTATCATAGTAAATACGCAATAGTGACTTTAATCCTGAAAGAAATGAATCGGTTATGACTGAAAATAATTTTCTCTTTAATTAAAATTTTATTTAATTAACACAAGGAGTAATGCAGTTTTTTATCAAAAATATTTATTATTGTTCAATTTGGGGAAGAGCGGAGACCAATGAAAACTAAAGTATGACACATCTTGTGATTTCAAAGAATTTAAAAATCGTTGAAAAACGGCGTCAATAACACTGTTAGTTGTCGAAACATTTTGATTAGTGTTCATTTCTAACTTGAGATCATCTTTCAGAAAAGCTATGATCGGCTCAGCTTCTGGCAAACTGAAGTTAACGTTAAAATCACCACTCAAAATCATGGGAATCGAGTGATAGTTTTTTTTAAAAAAAAGAGCAGAACCACACACCTTCGGTATACGGTAAAACTACAAAATGCAGGAAATCTTTAATTTTTTTAACTGATTCGGAGAAATGTATGCGACTACCAAAATGACAAGACTTGCTGGTATGTGCGGTAGGCGGCCGTCTTAATTGCTACTACAGTTGGACCCTCAGACGAGGGTAGCGAAGAGACGCAGTCAAGCGCATGCTTAAAAATTAGAAATATTAGAGAAAATCAAAAATACTCGTTGACTTAATTACTTTTTTTAAATCGAGAAATCTTTTTTAATCACAATTAAAAAATATTATATTAACAGCGACAGGAATTAACCTCAAAGTATGAAAATGATAAGCACTTAAATATTTATTCAAATAATTCCATATTACTTACTCCTATTTTTTTTAAGAATGATGAGTTTTGTCAGACGCTTAACAAGAAATATAATTGTTAATATATAGTTTACACATACATAAATATATCCTAAGATTTCACACACAACGCGCCCTGGGCCTTTGACATTTGAGCGTAAGAATCACAAGTTTATTCTGGATGAAGTCTAATAAGACTTGCTGGTATGTGCGGTAGGCGGGCGTCTTAATTGCTAGTAGAGTTAGACCCCGAGACGAGGCTAGCGAAGAGACACCCCAAGGCGCTGAATTGGTCAAATAAACAGCGCGCGCTTCCCTCGACTTCCTGTTACGCATTTCCGTCCCTTTTCACGAAATCACTCCAACAAATATCCAGCAACCGAGAGTAAAGATGTTACACATCAAAAACGAGTCGAGGAATGCCTTTCACATCTTCTGTATTCATTGCTTTTACTGCCTGTTCATATACATTGATTACTGCCTGTACATATTTTTGGTTTATATCAATTTGTCTCTAAAGGCAGAGAACATATAAACGTGAAGAATTTTTCATGCCTATTTTAATTTTTGAGATTTAAAATAACAAGTGTTGTTTATGTTGTTGTTGTTTCTTATGCCATCTGATCTTGATTGCGTCAGATCCAGTCCCACGAAATTCATCATGGCAAGGGGCTAGATGTACGCCTGTCGTTGGCCGTAGCCTTAAGCACCATACAGGTGACAGTATGATTTACCTCGAGTGTTGTTAATTGTGAATGCTTAAGGATTTTTTTAAATCATTATTTTATACTGTTTAATATTTTACACAGAAAATTAATTTAATTTGATAATTGTTGCTCCTGCTTTAGCACTCAGTAATGATCTTAAATGCTTATTTTTAGGTTTTGGGCTTTCTGTTGCAGCCTTTAAGTATCATCGAATCCCCTATCGTAATAGATTACCAGAGGTCACAGGTAAATATATATATTTATTAATATTTCTGATCTTTACTTTAAAACAAGTTATTGTTACTGTTTAGTTATGAAACTGAGAATATATATACATTGTTTGCCATGTAGTTTTTTGACTGATAATAATTAATTGGTAATTATATGAGATTAATTACTTAGAAAAATGACAAAGAATATTATTTTGCGTATTCGTAACGTTTCAAATTTTGAAATTCGGAAGCTTGGATGTGATTATTTTCCAAATAATATTTGAACATTCGTTTTACGTAACATATTTTCATAATAGAAATATTATTACAAACATATTTGTTGTATATTACACACCCTTTTCTTTCTCTTTACTGTATTGCTTGCTTAGATTTTTCTAATATTCATCAATTGTTCGAAAAAAATTACATTAACTCTTTTTTTTTTCACGGAGTCCTTTTTTTTACACGGTTTGAAATAACGAGATCGATGAAAAAGTCGTCTCACTTTTTTTTATACGGCTTATTTATTCTAACGCGATTTAGGATTGTTCCACGAAAGGAGATGAGAGAACAAAATTCATCAGTTGTCTTCTACTTAAATTTTTTAGAGCTGTAAACTTGGTAAAAGACTGGACAATCACTTTTTAAATAGTGTGATTTATGCATAGAAAATACCCTAAAATTTTAACGGTATGTAAAGATTTGCTTAGCAAGGTGCCATAAATTATATGGATTTTGCAAAATTAAAAAAAACAACAAAATAAACGATTAATTTTTTGTATGAAAAGAAAAACCGTCACAAAATATTTTCATACGTCATTTTCAGACGAAAATCTTCATTAGATTCAAGAATTGCGGGTATGATAGATCTTTCTAGTGGGAACAGTGATTTTTTTTTCGATTCAATTTATCGTTATTAAATGTGTATATTAACAACTAATACAGATTAAATTTATAATATAGTTTGTAATATTTTTAATTTAAAGTTTTTATCTTTTCTTGTGAGGCAGTTTATATGCTTTGCCAGTTTTGTTTTTATTGAAACATGGATGAACTTAATATTTAATGTACAAACATTGTAATGTTAAATGTATAAGTGTTAAACATATAAATGTAAATGCACACATGTAAAAGCTTATACAGTTGAATTTTTCATTACTTTTAACACAGTTTATCAAATGAGATAGTTTTATTTAATTTTACACGGTTTTAGAATAACATAGAAAACTTCCCACCTTTTTTTTCTGTACAAATCTATATTTTTTCGAGAAACACATGCACCTTGTAACAAAACAGTTGAGTTTATGTACAACATAATGCAAGTTAGCTACTAACTCTGCTAAAATAAATAAAATGGTAAGACACTTAGAATTGCATTCCCTACATGAACAGTTTTATCCTAAATTTTATGTAATAAAATTTCATCTACTTATATACATATATATATATATAATACAAATGCTTTTTCTAGTGACTGTTCAAAGCTTTATACTTGAGTAAACTTCCTTATATGATGAAGCATTGTTAAAGAAAACAATAGTTAAATGTTTGATCTTACAATACGTGGTAAAAAGATTAAGCCACTATTCGTTATTTACATTGTTTCTTGAACTTTATGGTAGTCATTGCTGCGCTTAATCGTAAGAACTTACAAGTTAATCGAACCATACTCTTGCTGTATACCAACATAATTTTCCATTCTACGACAATTATTTAATTATGTTTACCGAATTATTTCTCCAGCTGACTGTACAATAACGTTCTCTTTAAACATACGCATTTGCGTATTTATCACGCACATTTAGTGTATTTGTATACGCATTAAGTCACTTTTGTGCTTCTGTTTGTTATAATTTGGCGGAAAGAAAATAACCAAATTAGTTCAAGGTAACTGGAGACAAAAATAGACGAAAGAAATATTATTGAATTATTCATAGTTAATAAATTCCTAATAACTCGTATACGAAATTCTTGCTCTAATTCTTGAACTCTAATTAAAGAGGAAAAAATACTTTTTCTCCTTGGATTAAGTTAATTGCCTTAGCTGGTTAATGAAATATCTAGTTTATTTTTACCGTCGTATTAAATATATAGCTGTACAAAAAATATGCTCATTAGAAGTAATTAATTACGCTTTATCCTTCGTTGCGTATATTCATTGTTATAAGTTATTTTTTGCTTCATAAGGACCTTAATTGAAGGCAGTGAAAGGCTAACACAAATGTAAATACATTTTTTTTTTTTTGTTTTGTTATGCCGGATTTGAATTTGAGTGACGTAAATATGGTACATCAAATTTCAGAAATTCTTACAAATTCTCTTTGAGCAGATATTATTTCTTCTGTTTGTTAACGTTTATCTGCTGAAGAAATACTTCAACTTTTATTTTGTATTATTTGCACTAATCACACTGCAATGAAAGGATTTTTGTAAAATATCGTTCAAGTTAAAAAGAAAATGAATTTCAGTATCCATCGTGATGTGCACTTTATCAGAAGAATAAAGAATTCATATTTGTTATGAAAAGTAAAGAACGCTCGTATATGCTGCAACATATTAATTATGTAAAATTTTACTTGCTTTATTTAATCAGCCGGTATCCTTTCAGTTGACTAACAAGTTTTAATTAATCATTCACTGTATTGCAGTTCAGATTGTAATTTTTCTTAATTTAACTTCACTAAAAATTCTTTTTTGTACCAATTCAAAAGCAGTTTTGAGGAATTTTTACTTATTTTGGGATTTTTCGTTAACTTCAAGATTCTATTTTTACAAGAAACAGTGTAGATGTTTCAAGTAAATGTTTTTTACTTGATTTTTTTTATTATTATGAATTTTATTGATTTATTTATTTAAAAATGTTTCAAAATAGATTGCAACTAAGCCATTGCATGATTTGGATTCTCATTACTGATATAGTTTTGCACAAATGGCAGCATAAGGTAAGCAAAATGGAAAGAATATGCTAAAGGCTATTTACAATGCATACAAATATGCCACTCCCCAAATTTGCATCACACATAAAAATCCCAGAACTTAAAGAATGAAACGATCAGAGTGAAAAACACTTTCCAACCTTTCTTTCATCCCTCTTATTATTATTATATCTTAAAAACAAAATAATTTTATTTCGGGTACCAACCGTATGATTTCCTTGCAATTTGTTTGTTGTATTACAGGTTATTTCATTTTAGCTAGCCTATCTTTTTTCATCATATCAAGGCTTTTCTACATTGGTTGCACTTATCTTCTTATCCAAATATTTTTTCCATCGTCTTAGAAAAGTGTTTGCACGGTTAAATGCTTCTTTGCTGATCCGTAAAGATGAATACGATACGCTTCCGATGGCTAAATGGAGGAGGAATCTTGACTTTGTTTGACGAGCGTGTACTGTGCATTCCATAATTAGGAGTTGCACAACATACGCGCTGCACCTATGTAGTGCTACCACTTCAAAAAGATAGAATGAATGCAATGGCATACTCTCTTTTTAGGTCAGGCGTTCGCGCGAGTTTATGCTTTTACCGCATTCTTTTGTAGTCACACATTATGAAATTCAAGTAACACCTTGGTTTTGTGAAAGAATTTTAAATTGCTCGTTTAGAAGCATGGTTTTTTTTTCCAGAGTCAAGAGTTGTCCTAAAAACCACTTCGAGATAAAAAGATAATCAGTTGACTGATAATTATCATTTTCTCTGCTGCTCGATGTCTCCATATTGCCACGGGTTCATTTAAGAAAAAAATAATACAAAAGAATTTGTTTTATTTCGTTTCTCATAAGCTCAGGTAGCTGTTGTTTCTTGTAATATTACTCTATCAGGTTATTTTTTGATGTAGCTTTGCCAATTATCTCAAAGAAAATTATTTTTTGTCCTAACCTTACCTTGAAATATGCTTTGTCTATGTTTTTGTATTTGAACTTGAATTTTTTGTACGAATAAATTAATATCTGTATTTACTTTTGCTATTTGAATTTTTAATACATGTCCTTTTTTATAGTATAACGAGAAACAAAAGAGACATGTATTTTTGCTAATAATACAATATTTCCTATCGTCTACAGTTATTTTTTTAAATTTAATACACATTAAGAATTTTTTAATGTATACATAGATATAAATATAGATTCGTATATTTTTAGTTTTTAACTTCAAAATTTAAGTTTCTAATTATTTT